>VOMN01063654.1:0-13758 GCA_014899125.1 Orchestia grillus
CGAGCATGGTTCCTAACACAGGCGGTCATCTCACCAGCCGTGCGCAACCTTCAAAGCAGTCAAACTTTTGCTTAGCTGGAGTACGTGCTCTCAAGAGAACAAATTTAACGATCGATACCATACTGCTTTGGCTAATATGACTGATCAAAATTTCAGAGAATTCTACAATGTTTAATTCTCACAACTATTAGCCGACCCTTTACCGAATACATTTTTTTCCAGTTGACCTACGTTTTTCACATACACATGTTTTCTCTTAAAGACCTATAACTGCCACATGCATTGGGTGTAAAAGGAACAGAAGCAACTGGAGATATTCCTCGTTAGCAGGCCGCATTGTTGTCTGAATCATCGAATAGCATGCAAAGAAGTAGGTAAACTCACTCTACCAAACTCAGTACATGGGATAGTAAAGGGACGACTTATCCCAAACATGTATACATATTACAAACTTTAACCTTGTCGAACTGAATGACCTGGCTTCCAGTTAACCAATTTAATTTTAGTCAACTCGGACAAGGTCCGCTCCTAACTTGGACCGGACGCTGCAACAAGCTGGGTATTGGATTAGAACCCGGACTCCTAATTCGCACGAAGATGTGGTCGCGATAGCTGCGATATGCCTGATGAGAGCACGATACGCTAATAAGGCCAGTGCGCACATGACGATCACTAGAGATGACGGCGATACCCACAAAAGGTCGACTACAGCTCGGCGATATCTGGTCAGGGGACTCCGGTAATTTGCATAGAAGCACATTCACGTCAATGGCCCGCTCGTTAAAATCCAAGAAGAATTCGATTTTTAAATTGTTCTTGCGTATTTAAACATTCAGTCCGAGTATCACAGATACAACGTCCACGTACTGATGGCCAAAGCCAAACGAAGAATCAACCGCCCATGTGTTGGACGGACACAGAAAGTTGCACTAGGCACAGATTCCTATCAGAATTTACCGTTTGAGGTTTGGCAGTCAGTTTGCACTTTGATTAGCGTTGTTTGACAGAAGTCCGATGTTCGGGTTGGTAGTTTAAATTAAATTGGAAGGATTTGCATTCGAAATCCTCGGAAAGTTTTAACGCTTCGTTAAAACTTGGGATTTAAGCATGCAGATATATATTGTTATAAATTAATGAGTACAGCGGATAATTCCACTCATCTCTGGTGAAATATTAACAAAATTATTTGAAATGAATGTAAAACTCACGTTTACTTTGACACTCCATTAAGAATATCAATTCAACCGATAAAAATAAATAGACGTACAAAATACATCGATATAATCTCCCAGGCTCGTTGAGAACGTAAAAATTCGGCTCAAAGCATGCAAGAAAACCCACCAATCCTAATTTATTCGATTTCTCGATCGGAATCATCAAGAGAGAAGCGCTTCATTCATCTGAGATACAACCCTAAATGCCTCCTAAATCCTTCACGAAATATTCCACTGTAAGTCTCCTAAGTCACATCAAAAATGGCTATGAAATGCCCCTTAAATTAGATATAAAATAAAGCGCTGCAGATGCTTTGTGCACCGGAGACGTAGAACGTATTTTTCCATGAAGAAGGAAAACGAACGGCTCGATTTACTGCAGGATTTTGTCACGATGGAGAGCAGGATCGACCCATTTTTCGAACTCGGAAACAGTTATTCATTTGTGAGGCTCGTAATGAAAGGGATGAACGTATCAATAATTTTCATTCTACTTCCTGTGTGAAAATTGAAAACATTTCCAACTCACCGGCTGGCCGGTTAGTTAAAGTAGTATCAATGAAATAATCATTTTTGAGACGCTCATGAGATGCTATAGTTTATCCGAGGAATTTATGAGAATATACATGTAGCATATTTTCTCCTCATTCGGTTTACAGAATACAATGAATAATCTTAAAAGAATATGTTCCTAAAACAGGATCGGCCCGAAATGATGTCATATTACGTAGATCAATTAGATACGAATAAGCGTTTAACTTTTTGGAGTATAAAAGTTTTTTAATATCAAGTTCTTTCTGGCCCAATGCATTATTTTGTAGATTGCAATTCGCGCAAATATAACTTTATTCGGTATCAAATTCGTTAATATCGCTTCTTTCCTGGCTCATCACACACTTTCAGGTTCCATTTAAAAATTAACACATCAGTTTTTATGAGACTTACACCTGTTGAGTGGAGATAGAATGGAGAGCATCTCACAGCTTGTGTCATCGAATTTTTACAATTATAGCTCGAAAATTTACGCTTCCTTTTCTACAGGGCAGTCCAGAGGCCCTCTTAATTAGTAAACCGGATTTAATGGGATGCCATATAACTTGGTATCTTAAATAACTTTGTATAATATATTACTTGGTACTCTATATCACTCGGTATCTTAGATAAATTGGATACCTTGTAAACTGGTATCCCAAATAACTTGGATACCATATAACTTGGTATCCTATATAACTTGGATGCCACATAACTCTATATCCTGTATGACTTGGATACCATATAACTTAATATCATATAAGCTTGATATCCCATATAACTTAGATACCATATAACTTGCAATCCTATATAACTTTGACACCGTATAACTTAGTATCCGATATAACCTGGATGCCACATAACTTGATATCCCGTACAACTTCGATGCCACATAACATGGTATCTTTCGTAACTTGGATACCATAAAGCATGATATCCTAAAGAACTTGGATACCATAAAGCATGATATCCTAAAGAACTTGGATACCACGTAACATGGTATTCAATATAATTTGGATATTATATAACATGGTATCCTATATGACTTGAATACTATATAACTTGGCATCCTATCTATTCATTAACGCAAGAGCTAGATACATCTGGGCCCCTGGTACATACAATGTTGAGGAGATTCTATATACAATCCCCCTTTTTTAAGCCTACCTACAATTTTCTCAGAAGGCATACGCCAGATATTTTTTTAGGCCCAATACCCGAGGGACGTAGTCGGCGATCGCTGCCACATCTGCCTCTCAGAAGGCGCAGAATGTCTGCCCGCAGCCAACAACAAGAGTCGTAGAGCAGGTCATTATGGACCGATAACTCGCATGCAAAATGAAGCTTCACTTTCACTCACCGCCGAAAGGAAGTTATCAATGCGGCAGCGTCACAGTGAAATACCATCATAAAGCGATCGACTGCGGTATTTTTGCGACACCAAGAGCTTGCCGTCAAATTGTTGATCGGGAAAACGTTGATCGCGTGGTGCCGAAGTTAAACAAAGACCGGCAGGCCGAACGCCCTATATGAAATTTTTATAGAAGAATCTGAAAGATTTGCATGAAGTTTTTCGCATCATTCACTTTTCGATGGCAGTTTTTGCCGAAATTTTGTTACTATTGTTCAGATTTATGCGCATTTAATCTGTGGAAAGTATTGTGTCCGTCGTGATAAAATACGTGCAGTGTTATCCACAAAATATCAACACTCCGTGTCTACTGTGCCACTTGCGTGCAATAGGTAGTATGCTTTGTTGATTTTCAATCCGTACGCACATAAAATTGCTTCTTTGAACACACATCATCTATACACACGAATGGTACTAGTATATTAGAGACGGAACTGAAATTAGTTGAGCCTTTTCACAAGACACACCGTGGTGAAGACCGGGAAATACAAAAGTAAAATAAAATTATGTATTTTGGTACTTTCCATTAAAACGGAATAATTGTAGTTATATGAGAAGTACATATACGTAAAACTCCTTGTGAGAAAGGATATTCCGTTCTTTCTCACACAAGAGGCCTATAAGCATCAATACGCAAAAGCTCAAGAAGTAATTGATGCTAACGAAGAAATTCTCAAACGTTGCCCTGCCCCTTTGGACCACATCGCACGGCACTCACGAGGACTCGAACGTAGTTCTAAGTCGACCACCCGATCAGTCAGTAAGCTGCGCGTTTTCCATTCTGGACGACCGAATGTACGAGAAAGAAAACAAGCAAAACAAGTAAAGAAAATAAATTAAGAGGAAATCAATTTTTTTCGGTATCTTCGTCACCGGAAAATATTTTCATGAATCCTTTTCATACCTAACAATTTTAGCACCCAAAGAATCTTGCACTCAGTACATATTCCAAAACCGACTCATCACATGGGACTGCCGTGGGTCACTCCAAGGATCACGGGACTACTTTATAGAATGGAACACAGGACAATAACAAAGCGAGCGGGCGACTAGCGGCAAGAGCTCTACGCCACACATGAGAATTTTGGCAGTGTGGACTACATGGGAAGATGATGGTATCGAAATAAAAAGGTGCCGGCAATAAGCGTGCCACACAAAGCCCTGTATAATAAAGACTCTAAAATTCTATTCAAAAAGCAATTGGAACTTAGACATCAATGTATTAAAGAGAACTTGTAAGAGATCGAACCTGTCTATCGTCGATTAACGTTTTTTTTACTGTAGACAGTCAGTAAATTCCACGATTACAGCGGCATCGACTCGTGCTTATTGCACATTTCTGAAAAAAATACGTTCTCCCCGTAAACATAATACGGGCAGAATGATGTCAGAAAATAAAAAAAAATCCTGGTATCACAAAGGTTTTCAATCACAACTGAGAAGAAAGAATGCTTGGACTAACTGCACACTACGGCTATCATTGCGAAATTTCACTGCAAGAAAACTTCGTGAACTTAAAGTTAAGAACAGCCCCGACCTTGCATTTTTTGCAAGAAACGTCAGAAATTTATTTCGATTCTTTTAGGTAAAAATTTCGTTGGGCCTCCTTGCAGAGGCCATGGGGCCTGAGCAGGAGTAGTAGATAGGATACGGAGGAGTGAGCAGCCTTCATTACGCGATGCAAAAGGCCTCGCGTCGGAGCAGAAAGTGAGCAGCAAAAATGAGGTCCTGCACGCCGAGAGAGGCTGGGCTGAGCAGCGGCCTCGGTGCGCTGTGGCGAAATGTAAAAAAGTTAAAAGTGTGGCTTTATGCGGCGCAATAGAGCACAAACTTCTAAATTTATTTTTTCACCATTTGTGTTGTTTGTTCTTAAGTGTATTTGGCGTCCTCGAGTGCAGGCGGCTTGAGGAGTACAGAAAATACCCTAACTCTGAATGAGAGAGCGCCTTAAGAAGGGAAAACTGCTTCACGTAAGAGGCGCAGCTTCGTGCTGAACAAGTTCTTCAATTGAATTGATTAAATATTCTATCTACCCCCAAAGAGGAACAAGATTAATGACGTTCACTTTATCACGAGTACGGTGTATGAAAACGAGAAGACTAGATAAACCCTGCATGCAGGTGTTCTGGGCTCCACTGCTAGGGACGGAAGCGGTAGGCTGCATTTAGCCAAATGCATTTCCGGCAAAAAGAGTCATTACGGGTCATTCAAATCAGACACCGTTATAAACTTTTGCTAAGTCTAACGTAGTACTTAAGTTTTCTCAGCGTTAATTTATAATTGAAGATACGTAGTGCCCTACGTGTTTGCTTCGAAAATGTTATTTTTGGAAAAGAATGTGCAAATGCTCTGCTTAGGGTGCGTCACGCTGTGGGTGTGTGGCCACTGGTGACGTACCAGCACCTACTAACAGCCATCAATCCATTTTATCACTCAATTAATTACATTTTTATTGGGTTGAGCCATTGGGTAATGAGACTTCATCATGCATCAGAATAAAAGCAAATAATCTATGCCTGGAAAAGAAGGCGGAATATGTTCCCAGCCATGGCCGGCCCTTCACTATCTGACCACTAACATTTCATCTCGGGCCTTTGATTTGACGCCCGCCTGTCGCAACCGTCGCGGCACGCCTACGCACAGCTGCCTCAAAACACATCAAAAAAGCATCTAAAAACTAATTTGAACGACCAATTTCCGGTGTCAAACATTGTATGAGTTACGATCTCTCGGGGTTTCGCAAAAAAACTGGGGGAGAGTTTGTGAAACGTTCACGGAATCAATGTACACATCTCGTGGAAAGAGTATTTACGACCTATCCATTCGGGCAGGTTTTTGCTTCATCATTTTTGATCGATTAGTATTTCTATTATAACTCTTTACTTTTGATCTGTTTTGTGGGTCACAATGCATATAATACGTACGCATATAAAATGTCGTTTGATTATTTTTTAAATTCTTCAAAGCAATGAAACTTTGGAACAAATATGTACGTAGATACATTTGAAGAAGAGAAGTAGTCATATATGGAACTAAAATGTAATTGAAAATAATTAGCGCACTTAAAAATCAAAATTTCTTTTCACAATATTTAAGATAAACTGTGTGACGTTGCATAAGTTAAAAAATTCCATCGTGACGTACCCAAGCCGAACTATAAAAGTGTGGATAATTTGACTTTAATTGGAGAAAACTTCCCTACACACAGCAATATTCTGCACGTGGGTCTCAAATTATACCTTGGAAGCTATGAAATTAAATTAGGATCTACCTGTCGCACTGATGTGCCGCCTTTCAAGGGATTCCTTTCCCAAGGGAGGAATTCCACCCTGGATTATCGAACCTCGTCCAGAGGTTCCACCCTGGTTTATCGAACCAGAGACCTCGTTTTTAGGAGGCAAGCACGCTATCACTCGTCCTTCTCAGCGACTAATAAAGTTTGAACATCCCATCTAAGGACACACTGGTGTGCTGCAGACTTTTAGGCATGTCGTGTTTTTTCAATCTTCCTTCCAATTTTTTGGGGTAACGAAATCGGCACCTTAAGACCAAGACGCCAGCGCGTTATCACTTGATTAAGCTTTTGGCCCAAGAACTGGACAGCGGTTGCGTGATGAGGAAAGCCAATTTCGAGGCCAACAATTCATTGCATGAAATGGAGTGTATCATATTTGAATTTATTTCAGGAAGTTCTTTTGGACTCAAAGTTTGCAAATGTCAACAAGGTACTCACAATTTCAATTTCATGGCAGTAGGTCGGTTCAGAAAAATGCATCCGCACTCAACTGCATTTTGTCTGTATATAGTTAACACCCCTTAAAATGCATATTCAAAAATTGTACGCTTCAGTTCACTGCAGTAAGGTATAATTCCACCTCCTAATCTCGGTAGGTATCCGCTATGTGCCCCGTAACCGATGGGAATTCCCGTTAATTAGACCCCAAAGCCAGGCCGGGCAGGTATAACACACTTGTGGAATTAACCCCTGCAACAGAGGGAAGAAAATAAATGCTTGCTGAGCTGCAGATGATAGTCCGCAATCAAAAACCAGGGCCTAACTTGAAGCTTCATTTGTGAGTTCGCAAGGCAGATGCAGACTCCTGGACTCGTTCTCGTTCGATGTAAGAAGTGATGCACGGGCTGACACGTCAGCTGATTTACGGCAGCAAATGACGGTCTTCAGAGAGATGAACTTTGCATGCCATGGCTGTCTAAGCACTTCTTTCGAACGATTTATGCCGCGCAAGTCCTAACTTTTTGATCACCGCACTGAGAAACAATGCGTAGAACGAAGCACACTCTCCCGACGCTCATTTCAGGGCTGCTACGGATCTTTCTCATGGTAATAGTAGCATCGTTGTACTTCTTCCTGCCTTGATCGAAGTATCGAATACTTAATATCAAAATTACTTCATTTTGGTACTCGTTCGTGCGTAGGTGAGCTCTACATTTGAACGATTTAAAAACTCTTTGTACAGTTTATTATCACAAGGGTTATATGATTTAAATATATCACAGACATGGACTTCACATAGTATTAAAATTAACACTTTTATACGTAGCTACTTGTGAACCCAAACAAATTCGATGACTTCTAGGGCATCTTAGAGGACTCTATGCTAAACGTTCACACACGTGAATAACCTAATGCACTTATCCTTGCATATTTACATTAATGAGAAAGTAATACATTCAAAGCTTCTGCAACAGGATTCAATTTCTTGCACACCATCTCTGGAAAGCTTCAGAAAAGTATATTTCCCGCTGCAACATTCCATTTTTCAGTTCACTTTCCAAAAATTTCAAACTGTCTCCCTTTTGGCTCAATTTTATTCACAGGTCAGATCCAATCGTCGATTACATTCTTTCTAACGCTGTAGAAAAGCCTAAAGATATTCGCATTATGTATGAGAAATTTTATAAACTAAAATTGGGTGAACATTAACGGATTTTTTCTTATTTGTTCTGCGAAAGCTCCTACAATACTTCGGTGAACATAGCTTTCAATACTGACGACAGTGATATTTTTGACTTCCCCATTTGTTTCAGGCTCGCGCGCGTTAGTTGGCCTCTCAAGACAGTCGGTATGCATCCTTCACCTGAGGCACAAGGTCAGGAGCGTATGAAACTAATTGGCTGCTCGAGAAGACACTTCAAGGTTTACAAAGGCTTCAACGTTTTTTTACTCATCAAACAGGATAAAAAATTGTTTCCATTTGGTGTCTTCAAAGGTAACTACATAAGAATAAAGAAAATGTGTACTGCTCTGATTTATGCTGCACGTATGCTACTCTGTCATTCTGATATTTTCCATCCTGTAGAATTTAAATATAACCTTCGTTTTACGATTTTATTATTCTCAAAACCTAATAGCTTTTGTTAGAGGGACACCTGAAACTTTGAACTTTTCTCAGTTTTCAGCAGAATAAATGACGGGAGGGTAATTATCAACTTACATATGCCAACCTTTTATTGAATACATAAGCGCTTGTCTAATATTCGTATCTTAATTCATATAAATTCTCAATATTGTATCCAGAACTCATCGTTGGAACTGATGCAATCTTTTGGCTATCTCACAGGCACCACAGTTGTGGTAAGCCTATTGGAAATTATTAGAGCACGAGTCTAAGGTCTATAGCCTCCACAAGCGACCGCTGGGTTTTCAAGAGGTCACGGAGTATTTACTTTTGCAAAGGAAGCTTAAATCCCCCATTCCCTTATCACGCACGGGTCTTGCTAGTACCTATCGTCCATTGAAGAACCAATCTGTTGTAATGCTCGTCAGCTCCGTTGGACTGAAATTTCTTTCTTTTCTTATTTGTCTTCAGGTTTAGGACCTGGATTTATTGATCCGCCCAAGGAAAACGTCATGATGCATTGGCTCGCTATTCTACACTGGATAGTTCGGATCATGCCCCTGCGATCTCATTCGAGTAGCTCTCACTCGCACAACCCAAAAGATCGATGGACTTGGGTCCCTCTAGAATTATTCGATGGTACTACACCATCTGCAATAGCTGGCACAGCCCCCCGGAAGCCCCAGCATCGCCCAACTTTGTCCTGGCGGTGAAGTATGGCAGATCACTGACAGTTTTACGCCTTCGCCAGAATTGCTACAGCGCGCCGGCTGCTGCTTGTGGGGGTCTTCATTGTTTTTTATTTGGCCTCTGCTGCGTTACTCAGAAAAAAGCTACACCGATTCTCGAACTGTCGTAGGAGAAAACTTTCCCGGTGAGTGCGAGTCTTCTTCGCGGTATCCGTGGATATGTTTCTCACGAGGCAACTGTTGTATAATTGTATCGCAAGAGGATTGGTTCTTCTAAATGAGGACATAATTCAAATTCATGATACCTTAGTCGGCACCCGGCAACTCTCCACTTCATTAAAACTTGATGTAACAATTTTTACCGCGGAAAATTTGTGTGCCCTCTAAATTTGTAGAATTATTCAAATTTGTCATGCCCTAAAAACCAAAATTTCTCTCAGGTAAACCACACATTGTAAAAAACAAGTCAGCGGGAAAAAAATTTCGACGGGTTCTCTTCGGCTGTGCTAAAATTCAGCTCGGAGATCCTGCCGGCAATCGCGGCCCCCAAAATTGCCCGCATAGAAATTCGTTCTAGTTAGAATCGTCGGAATTGAAATCGCGCGGCTGGAAATTGTTCCTCGAAGTGGAAGCGGCCGCCGGAACAGAGGCTTCCATCGCACGTAAATTGCGAATATTTTGTAGTTTGTGACATAAATGCTTTTTGTTCGCTGACAGGCGGCGTATGTTTGAGCATCGATTTCCGTTTGAACGTCCTTTGACAGAATTTATTACGAATAAATGTACAAATTTAATCGAACTGATGGGGCCTTATCTTGAATTCTACCATACTAAAAATTTCAAAGAATTTCATAACAGAGTGCGCGCGCGCGTCTTTAAGGAAAACAGGCCAAGAGAACAACGAGACACCCAGCAGGATGCGGGCACCTTCAGTTTTTGAGTTTTTATCTGCAGAGCTGAGCAAACAACTGCGAAGATCGGCTCGTGGACATAGAGCATATTCCTTGCACGGCAGCTGTGCCGCTGCTGATAACAAAAGATAGCCTCAGCAGTTGCGCTAGACTTCCATGCTGGTCTATAAACAGAGAACATCTCGAATTTGCAGACATCATGAACGGAGGAAAGCATTAGCTGGCGAAAAAACAGCAAAATTCAATAGAGTTCCATATTTCGACGAGACATGGTTCTGGGACTTACCAGCAGTAGGATTCAGGCTAGCACTTTCGGAAGTGCGTTAGGAATTGAAAGAAAACCGAAAAGAAAAATCAGATGGGTTAGTTCTAAACAAGAGACAACTATCAGTGTAAAAATAATCTCAGTGCTCTATTGCAATACATTAAAGACTTCCCCGGAAAAGACACAAGAGCAGGAACGGCAGTAACAAAAGCAGCTGTAAGAAACGGAGCCGGGACCTGAAGAGTTACGGCGCCAGACGCGTACGGTCGCACAATGGACCTTCCTAATGACCGAGATTGACTGTCAACAAAAGACCCGCGTGGCACACAGAGGGGAACGGAAACGTAGGAAGAAAATCTGAGTAACCCGCGGGAAAGTGGAAGGGCAGGTATTAACCTGTGAAGTAAGTCGCTTCCAAAATTTAGCGACGCATAAAATGGAGCGCAGCGTTTACTATCACAATGTAATTGTAAGAAAATGTTGAACCAAAATATATATGAAAATATTTTGTGAACATTTAATTAAACAGATGAAGAGCTCATAGCTGGCTACGCTCCTCTTTTACTGTCTGTCCCTTTGATGTCTTTGCATGTGTACCGATTTTTAACTGGGATTCTCTGTCTTGCTGCATGTTACATATTATTAACTCTAGAGTTTTCTCTTATCTAAATTCCTACGAGCGTGACAGAGAGACGGATCGACGAACAAATCAGCTGACCAACCAAACGACACTGGGCTATTATTGTATATTAGGAAGCTTGAGGGACACATGACGACAGATAAGGTATTAGGGCACAAATAGCATCCATCGGCGCCTTATCAAGCACTCACTCATACGCACTATTTCGTTCACTATATAGGAAATTTTCATTGTTTTCAAAATCAAGGGCACTTTTGATACGGTTATTTAGATGCCGCTAAGATTTTTTAGCAGAATGTTGAGGCCCGGAAGTTAAGTTTCGCAGTAGCAGATGAGATATCAAAAACTTTGGTTTTTCTCTAATTTAAATATCTTTAATTAGTGTATAATTTGTGAAAATCACTCAACAGTAGTTGGCAACTTTAAATTAGTTTATTTTTTTAAAAATAACTATGTTGTCTTTAACTATGGTTTTTCGAGGAATATAATTGCAGCACAAGCACTATGTATGTACAGGCATTTAACTATGAGACACGAAAACAACAGAAATATGCATCATTCAGGGTATGCATCAATCATTAGGAGATAGTTTCGACGCTATCTTCCAGTGCTCGCACACGTCTTATATCATGTCTGCAGTACAAACAAGGAGACTCCTCCACGTGAAATACCTCTAAATGTAAAATTAATAAATATCCAAAATAGAGACCTCTAAGTCGCTCTTCATTTATGATGCAGCGAATTGTTGCAAAGACTATCATCAAGAAAGGCTGCTAAAAAATATATTTTCTTCATAATCATGGGTATCTTCACCAGAGGACAGAATTTTCTAGTCTACAGCGATGTTCAATTCCTGTACCAAGAGATCTTTGCTTTAAAGAAGAGAAGTAAATAAGACATAAGACTTTTCTCAATTATCTTGCTACCCACTAATGGTTGCTTTCGAGTAACGCTGAACATACACCGGGACGAGTCAGCTGCAATGTTAGTGGCGAGCTGATTAAGTTTTACCGCGAGCTGTGCGCACATACGTCCGACTCCTTTTGCTGCAGCTCATAAGTGGAAACACGAAGGGCGACCCAGAATTTGCGGGCAGAGCTTGAAATTATGAAAGCTTTGACTCCCCGAAAGTTTCGGGGCACCCTCGTCCCTTACATGACGAGCCGGAACGAACAGATTACGCTCGACGTTTCCGAACCAACAGCACATTTGCGGAACCGGAAACGGATTCGAGGAATGGACAAACTTTGACAAACATGGCCTTCTGTTTGGCGTTGACAGCGCGTGCAGGCTGGCGGACAGTCGACACAGGGGGACTACGGAGTTCAGAAGCCATTGTGCTGAAGGATACAAGGACTGGTCTGCGTTTGACGAAAGTACGTCGACGTCAGGAGTTGGGGCGACAGCAAATCCGTTACACAAATTTCCACCAGTACCGATATAGATGCAATGCTAATTTTGACCCGTTGCTCGAGATAGTCAGAGTTACTGAAGCGCTGCTATCCTTACTACTACTACTATTACTACTACTACTACTACTATTACTACTACTGCTACTACTACTACTACTACTACTACTACTACTACCTGACCCGTTGCTCATCGGCACACCGATGCCATCGAATCAGAAACGTAAATTGTTGTGCAATAGTTCAGTGCTGTTGTATACGAAGCATTTTCTGCCCCATAACTTCGCATATCTAAAGCTACCATTCGTATCCTTTCTTGAAGCCGATTTAGTTTATTTGAAGTTGTCGTGACCGGAAGCGACACTTCTTCCTCATTCAACAAACAATCTCAGCACTCTAGCAAGCATTTGCCAAATGCGATTCATTATTTTCATTATATTTGGCAGTCGTGAACGATTGCCAAAAGTACCCGATGTTTTGATAAATTTTGATAACAATAAACTTACAAACAATGAAATTTTTTTTTTACAAATCCATCTTCAGCAAGTACCGAAATGCTAAAATATTACCCTCCGATTACAGAAACTTTTACACGCAAGCTAAGAAATTTCACGCTCGAGGAAACAGGAGTGAACCAGATTTGTTAATATAATATATAGAACTTGAAAATCTGGTAGTTACATTTCAGCAGACTTGGAGCCAAAAAGAAAGGCTTAACATCGCTTCGGTTTGCCGGACAGAAGCGTTTGCAAAAATGCGGAGTTCATTAAAAGTCGCTTACCGAGTGCTCAAGCCGAGTATTGCATGAAATATTCGTGTTTTTTCACAACTGTTAACTGACTTTGCTTTCACGACGCGATGTCGCTTTTAATTCCGCTAAAAACAACTAATTTTGATCGTACTACACGCTTTCGATTTTGATTCTACTGCACGTTTCTCATTCAATCCTAGTGTGAGCGTCTGATTCTAATTCTCTTAAAAAATTATGGTTCTTTTCGACGCAACTTATTTGTTCCTGATGAAACATAGAGTGCGCAAAGATCATTTTGCTGTTACCGTGAAATCTCGTTCCATACACTTTTTATCTTCATCCATACTCTCTTTATCTCAATCCATGCACTTTTACGTTGATCCATGCACTTAATAGATACAACTAATGCGATATGAGGTATGGAAAGCTCCCAGACGACAGGTTCTCAAGCAAAACGGAAGGGGGCTTAGAAATAGAGAAAAAAGCTCCCTTAAAGACTTGGGTGCTATCGTCGAGGACAACGGACGATCCTGAGAACATATCGACCTAACAGTCAAAAAATGCCAGCGCCAAATTG
>VOMN01063655.1:0-13567 GCA_014899125.1 Orchestia grillus
ATGAGGTATAAATAAATCCACAGATACGTGCAATTTTCAGCGTACTTAGAAGGTTGTATGCTTCAACGAGTTTCTTAAAAGGCTGTCTGTTAGCTATTGCTGACTTGTTTTAGTTTTTAATCCTCACAGCCTCGCCGTAAGTCAAAGCTCTCGATTGAGTTTATTTAACCTCATCATTCTGGGACGTTTTTTGTGATCAAGCTCGGTGCCTGCTTAAATTTTTTGAGAAGAGTTGAGTCCCTCTAAGATCTTTTATCAATTAGCGATTCTACGACTTTTGATGAAGCTTTGGTAAAGAAAATTGATTTCCTTTAACTAGTACAAGCTCTCCACACGTGCCAGCCTGGGTAGTAAAATAAAGAAAAATCGTATTTCGGCAACCAAATGTCAAACTTTGCGCTGTATTTACAATTGCTCAGATCTAACCTGTATCTATTTCAAGTCGTGGCTAAACCTTTACAATGATGTTCGGTTTTTTTCATTTTATCTTAATTTCTTCAATTTAAGCCTTATTCTCTCTCCAAATCTCCTATCAGCTTTGATGTGAGAGATATTTGTTTCTATGGTGTACTTACTACGGCTCACTCTCTTGTAACAGATAAAACTCTTTCTCGAATATCTGGTCTAGCCGAAAACATTACCCTCCGTTCATTAACAAACATGTTCATTAACTAACATGTGAATTCCAATTCATCTTCTACTGTAAACACGGGATGTTACAGGCATATAGTGAAACCAGGCATGACGTGTTTTGCCTCAACATTTCAGGTATTACAAGAAATGATTAATTCATTCAGTCGTTATGTAAAATTAGGTTAAACAACTAGTACAATACGAACTTCAAAATTTCAATCATTACATAAAATGACTGATTTACGCAGTCATTTCGTGTAATGTTTAGAATGTTTAGGACGTGATGACTGGTTCCACTGTGGGCCGGAACATATGCGTGTCATCAAAAATTTGATAACTTTTCAAACGTGACTTCAAATTGTCAAGTATTGAAGCTAAACAAAATGTATGGAACAAAAATTTCTTCGAAACTCGCTACACCGGAACTTATTAAAAAAGCCAGGAGAAGAGCTTTCTAGCTGCACTCTATTGGCTCTGAGCGATTCAGGTAGACTGCGTCCCTGTTGTTCTTCAGTCGCCCGCGAAGACGAATTGTCGTAAAACTTGCAGCTCCCGGCATGTCGCGTGCCCTTTGTGAAAGTTGCATTGGTTTCCGATCAGAGAAAAATCGGTATAAATATTGTAAGAGTAAAAATATTGGAGTGCAGTTGTTAGGTCTTTTTCGTTAGTTTTGTAACCGAATCTTTAATTATTTGCTGCAAATTTATGCAGCAGAAGTTTTAAGACCTTTCTGTGAGATGGTTAAGTCTTGAGGCGTACATAGTTTACTACCTAAAAATCGAGAGTTTCTCCAGGTGTATGTTTGCAATTGCTTATAATGACTTCCTGTACACGCAATTGATACCAAAGTACACTGCTCTTGGGAGTGCAAATTCGGATCATACAAGGACGCATTGCAAGAAAACTGTGATGCATGTTCATTATTTTAACAGAGGTAAAGAACTCGACTGCATCACTGGTGAAAACACGGCGTGCGGCGATGAATAACCTGAAGCAAGATGACTTTCGTTTGGAAGCAACGTCATTATAACATCTATACAAATTTGGATTTTAAGCGTTAAAATTGAGGTTTATACCTACCCAAGGACTAATTGAACTCAACTGGATTACAGCAATGGCGTGCTTTGGCACGTAAGATTGATGAATACGAATATGCGCATTTCACTCTGCCCCTCTTCAACTAAGTCATGCTCCAATGGCGTGTACTTTTAAATTGTAGGACTTGTCCTGATGCGTGCCATTAAAGAATACCCGATGCATGCGATGCATTTATTGTAAATTTGAGGACCTCAGATGCGCTGGGTTGTGAGCGAGGCTTTGAAGCAGCCTCCATGGAAAGAGGCCCAAGCATGAGAGGCTGTGCGCCTTCCACTCCTTTCTTGATTATGGACCTCTTCTGAGAGCCGTGCAGTCGCAGGCAATAATGAGGCACAGGAATAACTATGTCAAGTGCTCATTAGTTTTTAGCAGCACTCTTGATGGTCTTGGTGGTAGTTCAGTAATTTCTGCCTGTCTCATAATGAAGCATTCCGGGAGATGACTCTGTTAACTGAGGCATAAAGCGCGCTACTCCAGCGCAAACTGTCGAATGAACTCTTAGTGTGGAAATATGGACGCCAACACTGAGGTGATTCGAGTTCATTTCAAATGAAAACGTGAGTGTTCAGAGGATTCTAATGAATTGCCTCACCGCTGTCACGCATGTTCTGTATGTAACTGCCTTTTTCAACCCTGATTGTCTTATTTTTGTTGAGATGTGTCTCTGAACGCCTTTCAGACAATATCGTTCAAAATATCACCAGTCATTCAGGATGGGCGGAAGAAGTTCATCTTCAAGATTTGTTTCCAAAGACTTGCGTGAAAGCTGACGTGTTTCGCTTCAATTCAGCGTAATTTAAAATGAACTCGTAAGAAAATAAGCTAAGTGGACAGTTCTGCACGCCCCGATTTTCCGAATCACAGGTCATGAGAAATTTATGAGCGGAATGTTAGGTTCGCTGCCGGTTTTTTCGCCGTAAGCATTAGTCTAATGAAATACTAAAAGCTTATGTGACATTTTCTTTCGGCAATATACGTGGCGGGTTATGAACACATTTTGAATTACGATGAAAAATGTTTTCTTCAATCGACGAATTTAGCCATCTTGAGCTTTTGGAATTACTAAGAAAAACACGTATGAACATAATTTTGCATAAATTCAGTTCACTGAGTTCTCAATGGATCCTTTTTACGAGCTAATGATAATTTAGCCGTGTCGCTGACAGAGCAGCCCTGTACCAGTTCTAGTTTTAATTCATAAAATTTTATAGCATATATTCTGTAAACCTATTTTATGACGGTTTATTTGGAACTCTCTTTAGACTTGGCACGTTTTCTTCCAAGTCGACGTTGAACATCCAGTTCGGAATTGAAGTTGTGTAGTAAAACATTTCCTGCTTTAATTCAAACTTGTATGAAAAAAAAGTCACTTTTTGTTTCTCTCTCAACTGATGCAAGACGAGGCAAATAACTGGATCCATTAAAATGTATATTGATACTCTTAGAAACAATATAGAAGTTCTACGTCATCTTTCCTGTGGAAGTAAACCTCAACGCACTATATAGAGAATATGCTCTATTGCTCTATATAGAGAATATGTTCTATATAGAGAAACTGGAACTATTCAAAACAAAGAAAAGAGCACTTGCAGCTGCTGAATAAAGAATATACACGTATTTGAAAGTAAAGAAACGCCTCATATTTTTTTCATTGAACGAATCGTAGACCTGCAGGCTCAACTAGCTCGAGCAGCTGTAGCTTTCCTTTTTTAGAACGCAGAAGCATTAAGAGAATTGCAGTCCACTACCGAGATTACAACAAGAGGTAATTAAACAACTCCATCTGCGAACCAGACGTATTTCTGAAGTAAGGTTCTTGGTGGCTGTAAGAGTCGAGTCGACATGCCCCTGGTTCNACGACATGCCCCTGGTTCTAACGGTATGCCCCTGGTTCTAACGATCTGAGTTACACAGGTAGGCTTGAGGTAGTTTTGCCATGAGTGTCCTGCGAATCTGAGGGTAATTCATGTCAAAGGCTGACCACTGCTCCGAACTGCAGCGTACCCATTGTGGTAGCTGGCAAATGAGGCGACATGTATCTGATATAGCTCTCCTCCCCCTTTGTTGAAGAGGGGGTGGAATACGATGAGCAATAGGGTTAGATTTGTGTACCGCATGCCATGAGAACTGGCGTCCCCAGAGGGGCACTGCTAGGTTACCTTAGCGATAGAGAAGCCTTCGGGACGTGTGTCTGTCGTGCCAACTTTGCTTTCTTCAGTTTTCACTCCTTTTTCGCTATTTCTTCTTTCCCTTTCCTTCTTCATCATTCTTTATTGCAATTTTTATCCACTGGAGATCCTGCGTGGTATCACATCTTGTTCATAGATTCTCCGTTCTCAATAGTTTATACTAAACGGTCTTTTCCCTTTGCTCGAACCCTTCAGTGACTACTTGAATCTTAATATCCACTTTTTTAAGGATTTGGTCAGTTTTTCGCTACCAGCATAACGCCGCCTTGTTGAAAAAAGAATTCGGTCATTCGGTGAGTAAAAGGTTAAATCATATTTCACGTGAATAGGGAGCTATAAACTACCTATTAATAATTACAATAATACTAATTAAGTACGCAATAAACTAGTAGAGGGTTTTTTCTTTGCATGAGAGTTAATCATGAATATATTGAAGACAAACCTGGACTGGCCTGGCATCTAGAACTTGTGAATTGTAGAGCATTTATCTTGACCTGCAAGTGTCCCGGACACTTCACTGAGCCTACAATTCGTGGCGACATAACAGCTACTGAGACAGCTCGGAATTGAATCTTAATGTGAATCAAGCTTGTCGCTGTGTTTGAAATGCATTTGTAATTATTGTGGTAGAATTTATACCTAATAACGTTAATTATAAAGTTACGGAGCATGGCTGGCTCGCCTGGAAAATACAGGACCAGAAAATGTTTTATTTTCTGAAACGTTTTGTTTTCAGTGACAGGATCAGCACCATTTATCGGATGGCTGCATCCCTTCGACAGAGGACAGTAGCCCAAAAGTTAATATAGTTAGTTATTGATTTTGAATTAAACTGAATTATGATGAGGAAGAACTGTTGTTTCGTGGGCAAAGGGACTTCGTCTTGTGGGGAAAATAAATTAATTCCTGAATGGAACGGAAACTCATCATCAAGGCCTTTCTGTGTGGGGATTTTAGTCAACGATGATGAACTATACAGGGTGACAGATAAACTGGAACTTTTAAAAAACAATGAAAACAGAGAAAATCCTACAGAAAAATTTATTAACAGCAATTGCATTGCCACAGCTTGCCTTTCCAGAGACAGTAATCGGAATCATCAATGTTTGAGAATTACGTCCTGTACATGAGTATGATTGCCACTACGCATTTCAAATGTTCCCGTGTTCTGTCTCTCTGTAGATACTGTGGATTGAACTATGCAAAGTATTATTTCTTAAATAACTGTACATTCGTGCTAAATTAAAGGAAATCTCATCCTAACATATGTAACATCCTTCAAGGGCTTGTGAAAGGTGCTCATGAAATATTTCAGGATCTGTTGAAATTTGCAAACGTTTTTGTATTGGGTCTTCACCTGTCCTAGAAAACAATAGACGGGTTCGTGAAGGCGCTTCCATGCTGATTTCGTTCAACTTGACGTGAGAATATCTATGATGACTCAGGCGGTAACGTGTGCGGAAACGTACGACTGCAGAGCGTTCAGTGGGACGTCACGCACTGCCGCTGAAATCGTGGCGTTTGCGTTCACTTTCATCTTTTTTTCTACCGTTCACTGTTCTCTATCCCTTTGAAGTAAGTTCGATTCTCATGCAAACACTTGCAGGTAAAAAATAGAATTTGAGTACATTATGTAATGGGAAGCTGAAAGAATTGCATTTAGGAAAAATTCGTGGTTTGAAGATCTAAAACAACATTCACATAAAATGTATAGTTTGAAGGTTAAAAAACAGCATTTACATAGAATAAGTGAATTAAAAATGAAGAACTGCTTTGATGTAGAATTGCTGGATTAAAGATCAATAAACAACGTTTATACAAAATGGACAGTTTGGAGCTCAAAAAAAAGCATATAGAACTACAGGTATCAACTTCTTTTAGAAACATCGCTGCATTTGTCTTGAACATGGCCAAGGTAGACAGGCGACGCTTACAAAACACAACACCGGCTCGTACACGCCTCGCACGCGTCACTGGCGCTGGTCTTACAAGTTTAATACAGGGACGAGCGTCAAGTTTAATGAAAAATACGACGTAAACCAGCGAACACGAAGACTTTTATGCCCCACTTCGCTTCCTGAAAAACAACCTCTACCTCAAGCCTCAAACTTAGCGAAAAGTGTCTGGCTGTGAAGAGGAAGGGTTTTTGTTGCTTGTTCAGTTGATTCCTTTAAAAACAGGAGACCGCCTCCCCCAGCGTATGTGTGTACCCAAGCTTACCTCACGGAAGTTAGAAATTGTCAACTTTTCGGGTACAAAAGATACAACAATTTTGCATTCTGATTAGAAAGATTTTCGGCCGAGTTGAATTGAGTCTCTTACTCTAAGCTCAGCCAATGTAGCACTTGGTATGTCACTGTTCATACAGCTATCGAGTGCTCGTATGTCTGATCTATTTTGAAGGGGGATGGATCTTCTACTATATACTTTATTGAGTGTTAATGTAATCTAAGTCGTTTCACGGTCTCTAAGAGTTAAATGTAGTCTCATGACATGAATGCTATAAAAATTATTGATGCCGATTTAACACGTAGTCTCTTGATATTCAAACTGTAAAATCTACGTATTTTAATGGTAATCTACGTTTCGTGCCTGGATCGTTGTTTGATTCATTTCTTCCACATATTTTTGCCTTTACAAACTTTAGGTGGATTTATTTGAAAAGCGTTCAGTTCACGCGATGAGGTAAGCGCCAGGTGGAACACTTCTCAAACAAAACAATCCATTGTAGCATTACGTTCTACAGACTAAGACACGAGCCTAAGACACGTAACTTTTCGTTAATGTTCCGGACACAAGTAAATTTTTAGCGAAGGATATGCTGATCGTGTCAAACAAACAATCGTGCTCGCTAGAGAACATTCGGAGACATCTCTCACATTAGTTCTGCTAAGAACTAGCCTAGTGGAACATTGCAGAGTCCTATCTCTGTGCATTGTACTGTACACATAACTGATCGTGGAACTCACCTCCGAATCCAGGTTTAGTAAACATCATTTTTGATGCCGTGAAGTTGAATTGAACTTCATGAATACATGGATAAAATAATTTAAAGGATTATAAAAGATGATCTAAAACTCTGCAGGATCATTTGAAAATTATAAATAAATGACACCTCATACATCCATATTTACTTAACGTATTTTATCATTGACATTTGAACGATCAATTAGTCATAACTCGACGTTTTGCTGATTGTGTTTGTTAAAAAGCAATCTGTTCAAATGGTCTATTCAAATATATATGGTATATTTTTGTCTGGTTTTTAATCGTATCCCCATATTTTACGTTCTACTTTTCCAGTACGAAAGGAAAAGAATTATTCTTTATCATTCATGAAATTTCGTTTCCAGGCCTTTCCGATAGATAAAAATTTAGAATGCTCATCCATTTTCTTTGAACATTACAGTAATTTGTTCTCATCTCTCCCATGCTTCATCGCTGCACCAAGGAAATTAAAAAAGAGGTTCGTACTCGAATTAATTAACTTAATTTATATTCTATTATTCCTGCTACTTTAAGGCGAATCGTTCATTCATTTCACGTTTGTATTTCTGTTTACCTCAGCCGCGTAATTCATCAAAGCTTCTGTTGGTGTGCGTCTAGTATGGAAAATGTGTTTCTCTTCTTTCATCGAAATATTTACAGCTGTTGTGCAGGTGTGCAGTACGAGTAAACCGTCCGAAACATTCTCGCTGGAACATATCTGTAAAAGTTATGGTCTACGCAATGACTCTGGGCGACTGCTAAACAAGCCAAAAGAAAAAACGAAGCTTTATTAATTCCAGCTGAGTTAACAATCGTTCGTTGGGTTTCGTTGTTCGTTGGGATATAAATTCATCATAACTTCCCACGCCTGAATGATGCGAATAGAAATTTCGATCACAAATTTCAAAGTATCTTTCTGATAGGTGCGCTAGTACGCAGTAGGCGGAAGAAATTACTTTTAAACTACGCTGCTCTGTAAAAATATGTTTCATCTTTAAATGGATTTATTTGCAGTCATTGGCTCTGAAATTGATGTTGGTTAAATGAATCCTCTGAATATTATTTTGTATTCTACATTGTTTTTCATCTTTTTTGAATACGCAAAATATTGAGGAATATTAAAGTTTTGATTGAGTTCATGCAAACCATTTGTTATAATTAACGACCATCGAAAAACGGAGATACAATAATTTTCTACTCAACGCACGCGACTGAAACTAAGCTTACATGCACAGATCTTAGACTGTATTTCAGAAAACTATTTTTACATTGAAAATTCTTGAATGTAGTGTTAAGACCTATAGTGGGTGCTCTGAACGAGTGACCGTTGAACTCTCCTTAGAGACATCGCGCCACGCGGAGATCGCCCTACGGTAGAATTCTTAACTTTCTCTGAAGGGAGACGAGATTTCTGTATTCGCTATTGCCAGTCTGCTTTGAACACTCATAATGAATACAATTAATTCCTCAAGAGTGTTCCTCCTACCACACGACCAACAGAGCTGGTCACGAAAGTCTGATAATGGTTGAGTCTTATTCTGAAGTATCGGGAATTTTTCTGCGTTCTATTTCGTTCGACTTCGATACCGTACTCGTCTGCGTTGTTTAATTTCTTGTATCATAAAAAGCTTATTCTTTACATTAAAACGTTTTTTATTGAGCTACAGATGTACAGTTTTATTTATTTGAAATGTTCTATCTTGCTCACAGCATGCAAGTCTCCGAATATTGATAGATAGGAATTATTTTCACATGTTAATCGTGTAGATTTTAGCCTCATTGCCGTGGAATCAAACTCGAGAACTAAATATCAAACTTGCATTTACATTTTGTCCCAAGGTTTCTTTGGCGCTGAGAAGCAGTGGCACATCTGAGCTGAACTTATGAGATGCAAAGTATCAATTCTACTCATTTCGCACATTATTGTAGAAGCGGCGAACGTGATCATTTCCCAGTCTCATTCTCCGTCGAATTTATTCAGGCTAGTCTGAAGCAAACTGCACGAACGGAGAGCAGCTTCAATGCAGAGTAAAGAACAAGCTTTCACGTGGGTTTTCCAGGGCAGAAATGCGCGCACCGCGCATACGACGATGAGATATCGTACGACAGCGCTTGCACAAATGGAGCCATAAATTTTGCGCCGCAAAAATAGATTCCCTTCAGAAAATGGTCGGTCAGCAATCGACGTCATGGATCGTGCCGTCGCCCGGAGCCCTCGCGCTGTGCCGAAAAACTCCCGCAGCGTCGATAGTTAAAAGGCGTATCTATGGGGGAAAATGGGGCTAAAAGCTGCTCTGTGCATCAATATGGAATGAAATAGCGGCGTCGTCTCAGAGAATGAAGTGTGTAGACACGCTTGTTGAAAATAACTGCAATATAACGGGGGCTTAACATCTGTACTGAGAACATTGTCCAAAAACGTGACTCGACTTTTATGAAATATTTTTCCGGTAATTTAGGAGCATCGTTCGATAGAAGATACGTCGAGAATAGTTTATTTAAATTGACAATAAAAGGGCAGTAAACCGTAAAATACGATTTTTTAAAGTTGGAGAGTTGCGAGCGAAATTGCTTTTGCTGTTTGACAGCGAGAGCTGAGAACCAACCTCTTCTCTGTTACTCTTCTATTCTGTCAGTCCCTCGACTTGGCCCTCATTTGTACGTCATCGTGCAGGGCGGGCGCTGGGTGCTTCAAAAACCTAATGCATACTGTCCTCAACCCTGCTACTCCTGTGTCGGTGAAGCTAAAGCTAATGATGTTCTAATAGCAATGAAAATCGCATGCGCTCGATTGTACCGTGAAAGTAGTACCTGCGTGGCTGGGATGATGTTTTGAAACTTCTTCAGTTAAGTTTGAGATATTCACGCGGTTTTAATTAGCTAAAAATTATTTATTTTCAACACATTGTTACTCATCTGGGAATCCTGTAAACTTCTCAACGAACACTTTACTTTCCTGGACTTCCTCAGGCTTAACAGTGAAACAATTTTTTGAAATGAAATGAATATTTTCGTGTTTTTGATCAATCTTCAAGTCTTTGTGGCATGGGATGAACAGCATCGGTTTTTCCATTTATTTACCATAAGGTTAACAATTTCTCAAAGTTTGCCTGTGAAATTGAAATCAACCTTCTCAGTTGAAAGCATTCCGTACGTTCAACTTTTTTATGTTGGTATTTCGAATGGGCTCGAGGCTGAACTTTGGTCTCGAGTATCGTTATTTTATTATTGATAACTCGAACCCGTTCTGCGGAGTACAGCCGTAAGTTTTTCCCGTCATACGATCCGTTATCCAAGGGACACACGGACGAACGGACAAGACTAAAAACTATCTCATCGAGCAATGGAGCTCTCAGCGCTAGGCCGAGTTTGTGTTCATACTCCGTGGCTCCGTAGGCCTCGTTTCTTCATCTGTCCTCTTTCTATTGTCTTCAATATACTAACGCAGAAAATTGTACCCTCGTTCCCGATGATGGTTCCCTTGAATATATTCTTCTATCTGTCGCTTTATTGCACATATGCTACGGCGCAGATGCTGCTTTTGTTGAAGCTTCTCTGATGCAGACTAGGTAAAAAGTCCGTCCGTTGCAAATAACAATTCCCGTCTTTCAGATAGGCAGTAGGGTTAGCTTAGTTAGGTAGTTAGGTTTGTCTATCGTATGCTACGGGGACGGGTGACCCGGAGGGACATTAATTTACTTCAGTGTAGATACACCTTCAGGACTTCTATCGTTCGTGCCCACTTTGCTTCATTCAGTTTTCACACCTTCTTCGCTATCTTTCTTTTCTTCTCTACCTCTTCATTTTTAAATTGCTGTTTCTACATGCAGCGAATCCTGTACGGAAACATACCCGTGTATCATATATTTCATGTTCTTGAAGTTTCTACTAAATGGTCCCTTCTCTTTACTCTCATTCGACTACGTTTTATGTGGAAAGATAGCTTTGAACTCACTAATAACTTAAATCTTCCATAACGATGGAATTGTAACTTGTGCGATGGCGCTATCGTTTGGAGGTTACTGGAAAAGTACCAAAGTTTCTTACGAGTTTTTTCTAAAGCCTTTGTCCTGAAACTGAAAGTAAGCTGTAAAAACCGCAGAAGAAATCATTCATAAATGCGGTCACGGCGGTCTGCAAAATGTGCGCACTTTCGCACACGGGCCGTGGCCCTTGGCTTACATCTGTCCACGAGAGCTGCCGGCACAGCTGCTAACCTCAGCACGGCCACACTCCAATGTAACGGGCCGGAGTGAGTGATGGGTCGTGATCGTGTAACGGTCCGGCCAACGGAAAAAATAAGTCCCGATAGACTGTTGCGCACGCGCGCACTTTGTAAATAATCCGTGCGGGTCGAGTGCAGCATATATAGCCTGGTTGGTCTTGGCAAAAGCCGAGCCGCTGGAAATGAAGGCAGTACGGCCATTCATTCATTCCTGCTGCCCTCGTTTCTCTTCCTTAAGCTGTCATTGATCGCGCATGTATTTCAAGTCTCACGTTCTTCCCAGGTTGTTATTCACAAGGAACGACTTTCAGCCGAGCATGATTTTCTCGTGTTGTATGTAAAGTAGACGTGAAATTGCGTAATTTATTCATTTCCATGTTCATAAAAAATTGAGTTTACTCGCATGTTTTTTTCGATTCTTTGTACAGCATGCGTAAGTAGTTTGTTTAACGAAGACTTCGAGATAACTTTGCATGACAACGGAACATATAATGCATGCAAACAAACATCTTCAACTTTCAAATCCCATTCTGGAACGGACGAAAATATGGTTATTGATTTGTGCCAAATCTGCACCCCTCTCGCTTCTCGCCAAAAATTATTCAGTAAAATACTGCCAATGCTCCGTTATTGCATGCTCTAATTTAATTGGACTTCTCCCCACCGACTGTTTTTGAAAACTGTACAAAATTCGCTCTGTCGCTGGCGTATACCCTTCGTAAATCCTGTTGACATCGATGCATCGTTACAGGTGTGTTCCAGCGCACCTGTGCAGGTTTTCCGACAGGTCTGTGCGAGCCTGTAAGTGTGGTCAGTTGGCGTTGGAGTGAAAGACATGAATAACCTACATTTTCTCTAGAGGTTCATCCTATCCGTAACTGTAAAGTTTTGACAGGAAATCACAGCATTCTAAAATTTCATGGCGATGACCATTTTCGAACGCTACACCTGGTCATTTGTAATTGATTCTTCACGCCCGGATCCCGAGGTGTCTGTCTCGTGGTTGTGGAGCTGTGTTCTGGTTTATTTTGATGTGCAATTAAGTTGCTCCATCAGTTATTGGTGCGTGCCACCACAAACCACATCTCTCGTTGCTCTAACGGCACCTGCTCAACACAAGCTGCTCTGGAGCCCTCGTGAACTGGGTTTGACTAGAGTTGCGTGGATAGCTTTAATAAACAGGTATTACGTGGTGGTGTGGTCTCATAGGCACGACCGCTAGGCTAGGAGTTAAGTGAGACACTTTAGCCTCATTTCTAAATTAAATTTTATGAACTATTGTTCTGTGCGAAGAAAATTTAACGTTTTGTGTGGGACGCAAACAGGCTCCGAGAAAAGATCGATGCTTCATGTGTGAATGATCGAGTAAATCGGTTTCGAGCGTCCAAGCAAGTTCGGCTTTATTGTTGTATACTTGAGGCTGTTAATCGCACCAGTTTGTGCATAGCAAAAATAAACTGGGATTGTTTGGGTTTGCGAGTTATGATGTTGACCAAGTTGTGAGGTTCGCCGTATGGTGCTGAGTCTCCTTTGTATCACTGGAATCTACGTGCTACATATTGATTCACGTGTGAGTTAATGATTAATTAGTACTAACGATAAGGTTTGGCACATGAAAAGGACTAGGCCGTGGACCTCATATATAATTTTAACTTTCCTCCACAATAAATTCCGCCTTAATTGAGCAGATCCACCTGTGCGTTGGCAGTTCCAGTCTTCATTTCGAGTTACGAGATTCTCCAAAACAAACAAAGTGAATGATCGTTTTAAAATTTGATTACCAGACCACAGAGCAACAATTAAAACCTATTAACACATTGTTCGCGGACCAAGACGCAAATTATAGCGTCTTGTCCATTAGCGCCTTAGACGCGTGTGCGACTGGTTCAGGCTTCATTCCAAGGTGCGCGGACCGCTGAAACCGCCGAGTTAATGTCGCTAAAAAACCTCGGCATTCTGTAGGCGGAGGTTTTCCCCTCGTACATTACAGCATTACGCATGCGACTCTCGCCGAGTTGCGCGCCGTCACCTCTCATGCTCCCGCCTGGAAAATTCACATACACAAGCTCTGTGAAAGTGAAAGTTTAATGGGCGTAAATTGTATGTCCATGGAACCTAATTCATTCTTGTTCTGCGTTTGTGGTGCAAGCAACAAATAAACACATCGTATCAACAAATTTAGTGTCTCGTTAGCCAAGCTCTCTTCCTCTTCTATTTCTGACCGCATGTATGACCTGAGATTTAAAATCCATATTTAACTACATTTGAGCTCATGTGCACGGTTATTACCAATCAACGTCATCAGAGTTTTAGTAGTACACTAGAACTGTGTACATACGTGTAGTAGTATACTAGAGTGTACAGGGTGTCCCACAAAAAACCGAACCCTCTTTGCAGAAGTAGATAATATGTTAACTTTTAAACCCATTTTAAT
>VOMN01063664.1:0-10083 GCA_014899125.1 Orchestia grillus
ACACGACTCTCCCACTCTCAAGACATGACTCTCCCACTCTCAAGACACGACTCTCCCACTCTCAAGACATGATTCTCCCACTCCCAAGACACGACTCTCCCACTCTCAAGGCACGACTCTCCCACTCCCAAGACACGACCCTCCCACTCCCAAGACACGACTCTCCCACTCCCAAGACACGACTCTCCCACTCCCAAGACACGACCCTCCCACTATTTACCTTGTCGACCAATGCCCATTCCTACCGAACGACCATTCAGCAGTTAACCAGATCGCAATCAATCAGGTCATCGAGCGTTGCACGGAATTCACCTGTAAATATTACATCGATGAAATTGACCTTCATGTAATTCCATGCCCATTCAACCTTTTTGGTTATTTACTTCGCTCAATTGGTGTTTTTGGTAGAACTTCTCATTTGGCGAGGATGTTGAGGATTGTAGCCATCTGGTGGTTAAACAACTTTTCGCACACCAGCCGCTTCAAAATATTGTTGCTAGTAAAATGAGGGATTTTGGAAGTCTCTAATTTTATTTTACAAATATGTCTTGCAGATAAATTTCGTAAATACACTTTTTTTGTGTATTTTCTGCATATTTGGCCAGAAAACTCAACTGATTTGATGGTACGGTGGTAATGACGTAACTTATAGATATTTCTAATATTGACTTACTATTTCCAACTTAGTGATTTTAGCACGATTTTCTTCTGTAAGACCAGATTTCTTTCCCATTTTTAATATTTATTGTGATTTTTAGTAATCTAACGGAACAGTTGAAGTGCTAAAATTTCACGAACTCTAAAGGACAAATAGAACAATTATTTCGCTGAACATTTAATATCGTCGGAATCAATTATTCTAAATATGACATAAAAGTTAGAATATAATATTGGATAAAACTTGAAAGTATAAAAGTTCTTTAAATACGTCGCATAGTAAAACAGTTTACCTAATCCAGCACAACGCATCGTGGACAAAGGTAACTATGCCTGTGAACCTCAATAGTGAGTGTTACTAATCATCCTCACCAGCTGATAACCCATGATGGCCAAAAATCCTTGCGAGGGTAACCATCGCATTGTTCTCCAGGAGTTCAAGAGCAAGGGGGCGATGGCAGCGCACGGGCGTCGCGTACACCAGAAAATCAAGCCGTTCAGGTGCGAGCTGTGCGACCGCTCCTTCCACCAGCGCGCCGAGCTCACCTACCACCTCAGGTGCCACCTCAGGAAATAAAATTCAGTATTTAAAAGCACCAAATGAATCTACCTGTTCATTATTGGGTACCGTTGAATCGTTCCTATTTTGTTCCAAATTCTATTCACGAAGGAAAATTGATTTCCTGTGTAACTTTTGTTCAAATTGCAGCCTTGATAATTTTTTAAATTGACTAAATCTTGTAATGTTAGTTCGATGCAATTACTTATTAAATGAGAAGCACTTCAAAACCTTTTAATCTCATTTTTCTATTTTAACGTTGACAAATTTAGCTGGTCTGTTTTTGTATGCAGAGAAATCGTCTCCTATCATTTGTTTATTACCAATAGATTCAGTTTTGTCTATAATTAAGAACACGTTTCTTAGAGACTTGCCAAATTTATTTCAAATACCGAGTGTTGTGCACAATGTGCATCTACGCATGTTTGCTTGTGCCAGTATCAAATTAAACGAGCTGAGCGTACTGGGGGAATTTTGTGCTCGGAGCTGTGAGACCCCGTCGTTCGATGGTCAGGTAGGACTACTGCGGTGAACTGTAAAGCCTTATCTATACAGACCACTTCCGTGTCTTGAGAAGGACTCCTTGTTAAGTTCTGATGACGCGTTTGTTTTTATGGACCAGTTTACAAGCTGGGATTGAACGACGTCTCGAATACGCAGACTTTGCTTGGTATTATTGGATATTTCCTTACATCCATCTACTGATCCTGAAGCTTTTCTGATTATAATTCCATGTATACAGCGTTTGTTGTTGTTAGGAAACAACTAAACTACATCCACTTGCTCAATATTTACTGTTTCACTAGGATTATTGGATAGTCGCAGTCATATTCTGCGATGGTAAGCTGCAGCGTTTAGGTTCGTTTATTTGATTTTCTACCACAAGGTAAATTTTCAGGGCCTCGAACGGTACTTTATCGTATCACGGGAAATGGGCCTGTATTTCGTGATGAAAGTGGTTCTCTGTACAAATGTATTGAAAATTCCCTATTCGGATAAATGTTAGAAAAACAGAGCGCTACTTGAATGCGTTTTATTTCGACAGACTCCTTGTATCCAGTTGTATGAATTTGTTAGCTTGACAACTTCAATGTAAATATTTGCTTGAAGAGCCGTATATCGTGCGAACATGATTGGTTAGGCTCCTTGTGGTGGATGAAGTAGCCTACATATATCAGAAATTTACTGGGGCACCCGTCATATTTCATTTTTGACGTCCCTATCGATGCAAAAAATTCTTTTCGTGCTCAACTCTCACCATCAACGAGTGAAACATCTGACATCCTATGGCCTCCTGTTGTAGACCAATCAAAGCACAGCTCTCGATCTAATTAACATTAAAACAATATCCTTACCCTGTCAGTAACATTTCATTCCTCATTTCAGACTGCACAGCAAAGAGCAGCCGTACGTGTGCTACACGTGTGGCAGGACGTTCGCACACTCGTCTAACTTACTGCGTCATGAGAGGCAGCACTCCGGAGAGAAGCCGCACCGCTGCAGGGTAAGGGCTATTGGCAGCGGTCTCTGCTGCCCAAGTGTGCAGCTTTCAGCCCAGCTCAGGCTGCAGGATGGCGGTGTCATAATGGTGCAGTTCTCGAACTCCACTTTCATGGGCTGAACTCATGGGGCCTTCGTACTCTGGAGCATCACAGCTCTAATAGTTTTTTACGCTGAGTAAAATGGAAATAAATGCCCGACACTCACGGAGATTTTTCAGATTATTAATTAGGAATTAAGTGAATTATACTATCACAAAATATTTCTTGTTCATTCGGTGTTACTATAATAATGTTGATGCTGGAAGTGAGCCTAGTGTTGTGACGTGCATTAATGAGTGCAGTGTTTCTCTTAGTACTGTCGAGAGGGAATTCACCTCTGCTTTTACCTCAACGACTAATCAGGTATAGCAGGCTTTGCGAATCCGCTAAAATCAAACGACATTATAGGTCACAAAGTGAGTAAAATGATGAAGCGCTTTTTGTTATATTTATAATGAAAAACGGCTAGTTTTCTCTGCGGAAAGCTGTAAATATATTTCGTTAATTGGTATTTTTTCAGTGCAGCCCAGAACGGGTATTTTTTAATATTATCGGGTTTTCAGCGAAATTAGTTATTGTGCGGGCATTGTAACAGTCCAGTGCTGTGACATGGGCGTCCCTCAGTTCGTTAGCCTCATTTGCTGCTTTTCAGTTGGCTATAGTGCTCATCGTGCGACTCAAAACTCAGAGAAGATCACCCTAAATTCATCAAATGAACCGATAATTGCTCTAAGGTATGAATATGTTCACAATTACAGTGATTTTACTTTTTACTGATGTATTTAGATTTATTAACTTGTTTGTTCTGTTGCAGTACTGCATGCGAGGCTTCATTCAAGTGGTGGGGTTGAAGCGACACCTGAGGAAGCATCACTTGGACGAACAGCGGCAGCAACAGGCATTGGAAAACAGTGACAGCGAACCAATCTTTGTTCAATCTTTTAAGCCTACTTCGCCAAAGCCGTTGCGATCTTCAGATCAGTTTTCATTGAAATTTCCTTTGCGTTTGCCCCTTGATGGTGCTAGTGCTGCAGCACCATCCTTGGTCTGTGAAGAACCTACAATTTCCTCTCATGTTACTTCAAATAATATAGATTTACCCAGGTGTAGCCTCGAGACTTTAGATTCTCTTGCTAAGACTAAGTTACTAAATGGTGATGGCAACGTAGGCGTTGATGCTGAGCCAGACATGTTCGCTGTAATTGCCGGACATGACCCGAGCGATGCCTCAGTCCTGCATGAAGGAGACAGGAGCGCGCTCAGACAGGAGTCCGAGACGTCTTCGGTGCAAGAAGTCTTCAACCCCGACATGCCAGACAACATGATCTCGAATATTGGTGACGTTTACGGTATCATCTTCATGCAATAAACACTAATTTTTCTCATCTTCATGCAATAAACACAAATTTTCCTCATCTCTATGCAATGAACTCACATTTTTCTCATCTTCATGCAACAAACCTAAATTTTCCCCATCTTCATACAATGAACACAAATTTTGCTCTTAAATCCTTGGGCGAATACACTCAGATTTTTTTGTCAGAATGGCCGGAGAGCTTAACAGTATCTGGATCTGATTGCTCTGATCGAGGAGCACTCGTAGTGAGAAGTTTTCGCATGCTCAATATTGTTGAACGTGGCAGTACTTCTGAATTTCCTTAACGAATGTTCATTCTTCGGAGTGTTGTCACATGCTTCCAGTGACTTAACTGATGTAGTGGCGCTACCTTCTTCTCGCTACCTTCTCATATTGGGATTGTCTAGGGATGGCCGTGATTCTGATGCGTCCTGTAACTTTCCTAACTTGTATGAATCCAGTAGTGGTTCCATTTTCTTTTCAGTTATGTGTCGCATGAAAGATGTTTTTTTACATCTTTCTTATTGAATATTATATTTTCGGCTTAGACCGCGCGAGTTCACAGTGCATACTGTGGAAAACGGTGAAATTCTTTATTCTAGCTTGCATTTTTTACCTAAAAGTTATATTCTGTTTATGCAGAATATAACTTTTATATAACGTCAAAAGTTATATTCTGTCAAAAGACTGTTGATTCAAGGTTTTTGCATAGGCTGATAACAAACTTATATTATTTATGCTCGAAACTTTACATTATGTGTCCTGCCACTGTTAGGGTCAAAAACTGCTGTATTATTCAAAGCAAATTTTCAGCTCTGCTGGAAATGATCTCGACGCTAATTTCCGTGATATGGGAGATCGTTGGAGTAAAATCTGGTCCTAATTAAACGTTGTGAACATGTGGCAGCTAAGGAGAAAAGTGTGCGGTTTTCTCTTTGGATGTATAATTCAGAAAGTGAGCAGAACGGTGTTTCATATAGATGAAATTATGCACAGGATAATAGCTCTTCATTTTGTTGACTGAAAACTTTCATTCTGTGAAGTATTTGAAATCAAATAAATGCCTGAAGACAGGCCACGTTATTTACTGTTGAGCCTCAGATAATGAGCGCTTTCATTTAACAAAATGGTTTTGCTGATAATTTTTATTTCTGTTAATGAACGATACTTCAAGAGACGGACATACACACATGGCTACATTCACAATTCCACTGTGTCTGTAAAATTTCGGCGCGTTGCCTTAAACATCATTCGTGCGGGTGCTGTATTCGAAAACACGTTGTAAAAATTGCCGTAGAAAGTTATTTTTGAGCTGTTTATGTTATTTCATGTGTATTTATGTGGTGTGAACGGGGATCAAATAGAATACGGCGGCAGAAACAAGCCAGGTAGGCCACTCTTGGGTTTCTGCCCAATTAAGGCCTGTGCCGTCGGACGCTGATCACAAACAGGCAAACGATTGAACGTGAAATTGGAGGGCAGGACAGATCAAAGGACAGGTAGTATAATTACGACCTGTGTTCTGTGACTACCATCACCAGCAATCCATCTCTGCAGAAAAAAAGAATGGCATTCAGAAATAAAGAAATCACACATTCATCGATTTCACGCACAGGCATCAGACCGTTTGTGTTAATATGAGCAAGTGGACGTTGTGCAATACTGGGATCGCATCGTTTACCAAACTTTACATACCATAATGAATAATTTTCAAATAAAGACCCCGATTCAGTAGTTAAAAATGCTGGAGGATTCCCGAACCAGTCTTCGTCTAGACAATTTTTGAACGTGTTCACGGTGCCAGCTAGGTTTCCCTGTAATTGGTTCCAGATTCCAACAATTTGAACTGGAAAAAAATTCAGGGCTTGGAATCTTGTGAATGATTTTCTCATAAGTTTAAGGCCGTTAGTTGTGGTGTGAACTTGATTGTCTCTCTCGAAAGCTCTTTTGAGGTTAATGTAGACGCTATGAAAATATTTGTAGGTCTCGATTAGTTGACCTCGCTGTCTTCTTTTTTCAAGCGTGATGACTTGCAGCCGCTGAAGTCCTTGTTCGTAGCTGTGCTTCTATTGGTCGAGGATCATTATTGTTGCTTCACAATAAATTCGAGCCATTTTATTGGTATCACGTTACAGGTTAAAGACTAGAGTTGTCCTGCATATTCTAGATGTGGTCGGAATAGTGACTTACTGAGAGGTAGTATTATGTCTTCGGATTTACAGTCAAAGTTCTTTGCGATAAAACTGAGAATTCTCTCGTGTTCTCGACACATTTTACTACTTGCTTGCTATGCTTGAGGTCCTCTCAGGGGTGTAGGATAGGCAATAGGGTTAGGTTTACCTATGGTATGCTATTGGGATTGGTGATCCCAGGGGAACATCTAGGTTACCTCAACTTTAGATAGGTATTTGGGACTTCTATCTCTTTCGTGTCCACTTGACTTCCTTCAATTTGCACACCTTTTCCGCTATTTCTTCGTTGTCATTTCTTTCTCATCTTTCTCAACTTGCTGTTTCTAAGGAGATAATGTGAGGGAACACACCTGTGTATAGACTCCCCGTAATCTACAGTCCATACTAAATGGTCTATTCTCTTCGGTGCGACATAGTCGGAGCCCCTGAAGCGCTGCAATCTATGCCACTACTACTATTTCTCATGCTTGAGGTTTATGGTGATAGTGATGCCTAGATCTCTTAGTTGTTTTACCTCTTCGATAGATCTGTTCCGCATTAGGTAATTAAAGTTTTGGTTGTCGGTTCCAACGTACATTGCTAAACATTTGTCAATGTTGAAGCTCATTTGCCGGGTTTCGGTCCGTCTAAGTAGGCGATTGAGGTCTGCATGGATAGTTATTCTGTCGAGTTCAGTAAACGGCTTGTGCGGAGTTCCGTGTTGTCCGCGAACTTGCTGATTTTACTGTAGAAGTAATGAAGGACATTTTTAACGCGGCATTAGTCTTGACGTTTCTTTCATCGCCAAGTGACCTAATAAGGCGAAACTGACCATCGTACGATTCAGATACACCAAGAGACAGTAAAGGTGGCTGATGGGGCTAAAGGACTTCCTGTAAACAGAGCCAAAGTATAAATGGCCGTCAGAAGTCGACAGTTGTTATTTTGATTAATGTAAAGCGGCTTGTTAGGGATAACGTTAGATAGTGCTTTGAGAGTGGATATTTTAAATTCACTCTGTATTTTTTATTTTGGAAAAGTATAAATCAAAATATTCATAAGACTTGGATAAATAAATTGATTCCACATTGATTTCAGTCAGGAACATGAAAGCTCTTACCGAACGTTTCGATTTAAGAACGTCCGTTACGGAACTAGTCACGTTCGTTGTCCGAGGTGCTGCTGAGCTAAGTACTATACTTGGTCCATTAGAAAAATAGCCGTCGACCATGGCGTGTTAACTCCCTTTCGGAGCCTGAGGATGGGCAGTAGGGCAAGGCTTGTCTATCGTGAGCTATGAGGACTGACGTCTCGAAGGGAGCGCTGATGGGTTACCTCAACTATACTTTGGCCTTCGGGACTTAAGTCTTTCATGCCCACTTTGCTTCTCTCAATTTTCATAGTTTCTTTATCTCTTCTTTATCTTTTTTTTCTCTTCCTTCTGAACTTACTGTTTCTATGTACGGGTTCTTGTGTGGAAACACGCCTTGTGCATAAATTCCTTGTTCTCGTAAATCCACATTTGCTGGTCCCTTCTATTTCTGTGAGAGATAGTCTGAGTTACTAAAACACTGCTATCCTTAATACTACTACTACTACTACCACTATTACTACTTGTGAAGTGTTTACACAATACTGTCAGGAACGTGATATTGTCTTCAGAAACTGAGTGTTGGTTTGTTATAACGGTTGGTTATAGCTAAAGCCTCAAAGTAATCTAGTCACAATTTCTTTGTTGAAATACGAGGAGATTTCTGGTGAACAGGCGTTAGAGACTTTAAAGGTGCCATTGTTGATAATACATTGTCAAGTGCTCGCTAGTGTGGTGGTTACAAGCGCAGGCCATACGGAGGTCGTTGTAATCTGCTGTCTTTCACGCAATCGTAACTCTAGAGCTCATTTTAAAATGTATATTTTAGAGCACCTATGAGTATACCCTAAAAAATTTATAATAGATCATTTTACGCACCAGGAAGGTCATTGCGTCTTTGGTATTCACAAATAATCGTAAGGCATTGTACGGCGTAGGATGTGAGTGAGGGTAATTGGATCTCGAGTCAGTTTATTTCCATTCAACAATAGGCAACTGGAAGCAAAATCGAGAGGAAGAAAAAGGTTACAGCGTCCGCGTCAGGTATTAGTAGTAGGATTCGATAGAATTTTTCTCGACTTGTTAATAGTTACTTTGTATGAAATTGCTATCTATGTTACCACCGTTTGGTGCTGGAGCTTTGGAACTTTTACGGGGCTCTTCAGTGTGTTTCAGGGGTGAAGGTTTATCTGAAGCGTGTCATCAATTTTCTTAGATAATACTTCTTGTTCTGAGTTATTTACCGCGAATTCAGCTGTAATAGTCGTTAAATTGGTTGCTATGATATGCAATAAAATTTATTTATACTTTCTCCGAAGTTTACTCATGTGAGAATAGAGAATAACTATTTATTACTCTGACGTGTTTCTTATTGTGGAGGGCGGCGAGCTCCTCGAGCTGGCTCGCTTCTGTTCATGTCTCCACGTTGTTTCTTACGCAGTGAGCATCCAGAAACCCAATTCTCGTTAACTCAACGGAGAATAATTGGTAAGGCGTTCAGTCAAGAACATTAGGGCCAACTGTCACAGCTGCTACTCAAAGTAAATATTTGTTGGCGAGGTGCTCTACAGTGACTCTTCATGGGACTATTCTGAGACGTACTCGCAAGTACCCGGTAGCGTGTTGAGGGTAGCTCCGGGTACATCAATTGTGCCAAGATTTACTCGAAGAAAGAGTACTACTATCTGAGTTGTACTATACTAACTCGAGTACAGTTGTACATTGAGTTTATTGTCCTAAGTTCTTAGACTCAGCCCCGTGTCACAGCGTTCAGTTCGTAACATACGCATTGTAGTACCGCGTGCTGCCAGTACATACGCATTGTATGTAGTACCGCGTGCTGCCAGTACATACGCATTGTGGTATGGCGTACTGCCAGTACATACATANTACTGCCAGTACATACGCATTGTGGTACCGCGTACTGCCAGTACATACGGACTGTGCGCCGAGTCCGTCGCAGAAGTGACTCGTGCCTGACCTCCCGGCGCTGATGACTCAAAGTTACCTTGTTAAGGAAATGAGCCTTAGCACGTTGCCCGCTATTTGGCCCACGGTTGTACCGATGAAAGAATTCATTCCACTGTAACATAATGGATTGCTTGTGTGTCAACGCTCGTATATTACACACGTTTACAGAAAGCAGTCATATTTGAATATCAAAACTACTAATAACATTAATCCGAGTAAAGAGGGAGACCAAACATGAAGGAAGCACGTCTAACTTCAAAATGCGAAAGTGTCTCCGTGTTCACACCCAACCTAGCTATGGAGCCTCGCAACGCAAAGGCCGTGTACACGCACGACGCACAGCGCTGCCTACGTCCCAGTAGCCCTGAGTGTAGAGCATCAATCCGTAATTGACGTTACAAAATTATACTTGAGGCCTACGCTATGTTTTTCGCAAATCCACAATCCGTGTTGCTGATCATAAACCACTTTTTTTATACAGCATATTAGTTCAAGAGTAATTAACTCCATATGAATATGACGAATCGATGTATGTGTATTCCTGAAGTATGCGGTACTGGCGTTGTAACTGAGATGGAGCAAGTGGGTTTGCATATATATTTTTCTCTTTGATTTTTGGTCTCAAATTTTGAGCGAATTTGTACACATATTTTTGTAGCAAAAATGCGTGTCTTGAGTCGGATACAAGTACCGATACAGTGGGTCAAATAAGTATTCGTAACGTTCGAGAAAAAGTG
>VOMN01063666.1:0-14925 GCA_014899125.1 Orchestia grillus
TATGTTTGCAGAATCGTTCGTTGTCCTCGACGAGACATGCATTCAGATAAAAATATTTAGTCCTTTCAATGGTCCCATTAAAACACGAAATAAATTTCAAAATTTTCTTGAGTGATCACTGGCATGGACTGCATAACTTTCGAAAGTTTTCCCACACTTTTAGCATCGCGTGTTAAAAAAGACCTGCAAATTAAAATTATGTTTTCCGTATTGCTCCCTTCCTTGAGTGATGTCCTTGAAGATCACTAAGAAGATGTCCAACACTGTTCAAAAACAGCTTCGGATGCTTTGCTTCATCACGCATGAAGGCGCTCAGCTTTGGCGTTCAACGAAACGAAAATACGATCTACTCAGAATACACATTAGTTATTCTCAGCTCTTCGCGGAAAAGAAGCTAAATGGCGTACAGTCAAATCATTTTGAGACATCAAGTCCTCAACTGCATAGATTCGTAGCTTCTGCGAGTTCGAGATTGCATTCACGTTGAGAATAATTCATGACGCCATGCCAGCATTGGCAGACTGCTGAGGGCATTGACTGATGCGCAAGCATTCGTGCATCCCTTGATCCTTGGTTGAATGGTGCTTTGTAGTTCAACCAGTTCTACTAGCTCAGAAACTTCAGGTAATATTGAACATAAGTTCGTTCAGTGCTGCGGTGCATGCCGTAGAATATTGCAGTACTTGCTAACAGAAAAAAGTTCAGCCATCATGTGGCCTTCGGTGATCCTTGTCTGCAACACCGGAGGCAAGCCGGGCGCTGACAATAATTTCGGCAAAAAGATTGTTCCAGGTAGGAGTAGATGTATATCAAATTCCCTTAACAGTCGTCTCGATCGATGCTTAAGCAAGATTTTGAAATATTTGAAGCCAAAGTTATCACAAATAATTTAAGTTAAACATAGAATTACCATCAAGTGAAACATGGCATATACTGTAATAAGCCAGGCTCAGGATGCACGCAACTTGCAGGCCCAGATAAGGTCCGGAGCAACCTATACAAAGACGAACATTTTTAGTCTATAGTACAGAGTTGTATAGAATAAGATTAAGTTCATATATCGGTAAATAAGGAACAAAAACTAAATAAGTAGTATAACATTACTAATAGGGTTAGCAAACAAGTATGAGTGGGCAGTTGAAATACATAAATGAATAAGGTTTAAATAAATTGTGACTTATTGTAGCAAATCTGCCGCTGGTGTTCAGTATTTTTAGAAATACTTCCAACTATGACATTAGATTTTAAAAACTCTTCGCTGAAAACTGCCTCGAGGGAATAGTTGCAGAGCTCCAATTTAAGAATTTCTCCTGTGAAAACATCGTTCCATCATATGTACGACACCCATTCCTCAGAGGCTGTTAAGTTTCTGTGCAATTACGCAATCAATTTTCTTTCATACATCAAGCAGCACGGCCAGCGCAGCTGTAAAGTATTCAATGGACCCACAGTTTTTTTCATTCATTTCCCGGAACTTTGACAACAGCTACATCACTGAAATACATTCTCACCTTTTATTCGTTGATCTTCTGGCAACGGTCTGTCACGGTCTTCTAAGAACTTTTATTAATGCTGGTACGAATAATTGAGATATTTCTCGAACACGATTGCTATTTAAAGACTGGTTGATTTTTACGTCGTTCTCTGCATTCTATATCAAGTAATAAAGGCGAAGTAAAGAATGGAATTCCACGCGCTAAGTTTTTGCGAGACGAAATGGTGTGCTTCCGAATTTAAACAGTAAGTAGACGTTGCAGTGCAAATGTCGCGTTCCTTAGTACGAGTGGCGTGTGGTACGTACCAGAGCAGGGGCGATGTGGACGCTCCATCACATGAACGCTGGGCACTTTCGAAATACGCGTATAAGTCAAACAAGTGCAACCTACCAACACCATGGGACCTGCGCGTAGTACTTCTGGAAATTGAAACACGTCATCTGACCAAACCCATTTTTGTTTTTTGTGACCGATACTGACGAATTACCATACACGTTTTGCACCACATATGCTGGAAGCCTTTTCACTTATGAGCGAAAGAATTGAATGGTATTAATTACTTTTAAGATCAAGAAGTACTTGTGCTCAAATATCTTGAACAGCGGGAGTTACTAAAGTTTCTGCTATGGAAAACAATTTTGCTTACAACGTAATCTCTCAAAGTCGTTCAAAAAATGAGAAAATTTGCCTAAGAGGCTTCGAAAATAACAGATTAGAGACAAGTGAAATCGATTGAGAAATCTTGTCTTTTTGTGTTTCAGGTATCGGTTTTAGAGATTTCAGAGTTGTAACCGAAACCTAAATTTCAAATACACGGAGGCACAAATAAAAACAGTGGGTTAATATCCGGAGAAAATTAAAACTTTCCATCCTAAAACACGAGATGAAAACACGAAGAGAAAAAAAACAGCTTCAGTTTTCTCTCCGAGAAGATGAAGAGCTTCGGTAAAATAAACAAGGTCGGTTCTTGAAGTTCGCAACAGTCTTGGGTGAAAGTATTACTTTATGTACATAGAATGTTGTAGGGCTATTTTCTAAGAATAAGTTTAATTCAAGATGCCACTGAAACTTGGCTACTTCTCAGAGTTTGTCGTCTTTGTCAGCACGAATCTAAATTCACTCATTCAGCTTTGGCCACTTTCAAGCTCTCTAAAATCACACACGACCTCCCTTCCTTTCTTTATGCTAGCTAAGGAGTCCTGAACCGACAAGAAGTCTGATCAAGTGCGTGGATGCACCATAGTACATAATTTAAACACAAGCACCACAAAATGGTGGTCAATTCTTCGAATTACACTCAAACATAATTACAATTAATTTAAAGACAAAACATTTGTTTTAGCAGAGTAAATTTTTATCTTGCGTCCAACTAAGTTAAGTTAAGTCGTTAAATGGCGGTGTATTGACTGGCTAGTGCTCTAAGGGAGTCTATACCTCTGCAAATGTCGATAGCATTAAAGCAAAAGAAAAATTTTGAGCCGGAGCTGAAATACATACACCTGTGGTAGCAAGAGGATTAAAATACTACTGGGCTTCTAATTCCCTCAAGCCTGTACCAACTTTGGTTGAAAAAGGGACGGGCTAAAAGTGGTTACGATAAATAAACATTTATGTAGATCCCAATCTCTTTTCACAGGTTTCCGAAAAATATTGGTGCTTGCTTAAAAGCTTTTCGGGCTCATTACTGAAAAACGCTTAGCATTGTTCCTTCCCACACCATCGCCCCTCTTACTTCGTTAGAAAACTTTAAAGACTTCCATGATGCTGTTTCCGAGCTAACTTAAGATGCACTGGAGCTCTTAGAGTTCTAGAACAACCTTCGTGTAGTCTGTTTTTTCTTCTCGTTTCGCTGCAGATTTTAATACCTATCCAAGTCAAGATACTGTCCACTTCTTGCTTTTTCTTCTACATAAGTATTGAAAAATAGAAAATTACGGGTGGTGATTAAATATTCTTCATTTCGTGGGGCTCCTTCCCGTTAACTTTAATACAAAATTAGAGTTTCCTTATTTCACACCGTATCCTTGTAGGTCAAACTCATTTACTAAGTGCATCGTAGAGAATATCAAATATAACAGAGTCTAGACGTTACAAATACGTGTGTTAGACATGATACAGCCTAATTTAATAAGTATAGGGAAGAGTAACTAAAACGTGCTAAGGTGAAGGAGTTTAACAATATCCCAAAACGTATCAACTGAAGTGGTTATTAAGTAAATTAATGTAACAGAGGAAAAACTTCCGGTTAAGCTAGGAAACCATGTTGGTGCGAGAGGTGCGAGAAATACTTGCTAGAGATAGACCGAGGGATGTAGCGATGGAGGCAGTGAGGTGAGAGCTAGTTTAAGAAAGATTTATTATTACTGCATGCAATAACACGGTCGACGTAGCTTGTGGTGGGGGTGTGGAAGAGCTTGTCGGCCTACAATCATTGGAAGAAGTTTTATGGAGGCTTGGTTTCGATTCATGAATTGTTTTGCAGAAATATCGAACCTGCACGATGACCTGAAAGTAATAAAACAGCAATAGCCAGTAGAGCCCCTCACTCACCAGTAGGTTTCTCTCTCGAATGAGATCACAGAGATCAGCTGGTGTTACTCCTGTGAAAGGCGCTTAGTTTACATCTTCAGTCACACGCATTGTGGGAGAATGGAGCAGGAAAATTAACTATTATGAATAAGTAAAAGTAGAAGTGTTTCTCAAGAACATACGTGACTAAGTCTCATAAAATGCTGCCATTTTTATCTACAGCTAGAGGTAGGTGTGTTTAGTGTGCTTTAGATGCACGACTGGCTACTTTAGTAGCGGACTAGGGCATGGAAAGTTTTGCAATGCTCAGTTCTGTAGAGGATACCGTTAATTAAATATGAACTCGGATGATTTAACCATTTACATCAAGAAACGAGTCCAGATAGGAAACGACGATAATAATCCCAATGTCAACTAAGTCTCTGGATAGTTATTGACGAATAAATCATCAGTTACTGATCATGAATGCACTCATCCGTACAGAATGTGACTCACGAGACAATACTGTACTATCAATGTTTTGAAATTAAGGACCGCTTGTCTTAACGAGACATCAACAGCTGAAAGTGTTGAAGACGCCATTTTGATCTCTTTTCGCACAGTTTCCTTATCAATGAATGCTAAGCACGAAGGGATTATCACAGGGTACAGAGGCACGTTCGAGGCGTGCGTGCGGCTCCAGCGCATTGCGTGCAGCACACGCACGCCAGTTTTGCACGACCGTGAATGGCGAACATTGATCCGCGGACTCCATTTGGCTCGACTGTGCAGCAATTTCTTCAGTTTCACCTTTAATGGCTCAAGTGTCGATAAAGCGCGGGCTTCACGCCCGACGGCCCCGCGCCAAGGGAGAGTGCAGGGTACGACCAAAAAGACCTACAACATTTAACCATTTACGGCCTCACGCACCGAGCGCGGTTCACCCAGTATTATTTCTCTTTTGTTCGTGCTTGGTGTTTATGTTTAAAAAGAAATGTAGCCTAACAACAAGAGATGTTGTCCTACCGCTTTTGCTTGTTTTACGCACCGTGTGAAATACAGGTGTCTTCAAAAGAAAAAATATGTGGTACATGAAAATATGTTGGTCAACTAAAAACTCATTTGGGATAAAAAAGGGTTAGGCAAAAATAGGTAACCGAGCCTCCCCCAAGTTTCAACATTCCTCATATTTTCTGTTAAAGTTGCAGATATTAGCCGCATTACGTACATTATGCTAACGTACATATTTTACATTTGCTTGGCAAAGGCTGATGTGTAGAATGATTTAGTGAACTAGTGTGACCACACAAAGAATTGGACTCTCTTTACGCGTTCTTTAAAGAATGTTGTGAGCGGCGATTATTTCACAGAACTTGAAACTAAGTTCAATTTTGAATGATAAATTTGAAAGCCTCATGATTTTATGATGCTCCATTCAACGTTTTGAAAAGAAAACAAACATTATGATATACGGTAATCAATTTTTTTAAATCAATCTAATTTTCAGTTCATTTCATCAATGTTGAATTTCACGGTGCTGCAGCTACTGTGAACTCGCATAAAAATTGAGGACTAACGCAAGCATTCACTGATGCAAAAGAAGAACTGGTTAGTGAATAAAACACAGCTGTCTTTACATTGCCAGGACCACACCACAGGTGTGTACGCAGCCCTGAACTGGCCTCGGTAACAGTCGTTACGAGTCACTTGAGATCATCACACGATGTCAAAAACACCATCATTAGGAGATGACCTCTAGCCAACGACAGCCGTTATCGGAGGAGAAATAATGCGAGATCAAAAAGAAAGTCTCATTTGGTTATTCACGAAGGGGAGGTTTTTTACTGTCCGAAAAGAAAAGCCTCGCAGAAAAACTACAGGTCTTAGCAACAGTGCTCGACTGAGTACAAAAACAACTTGTTTATGTAACTTGTTTTGAATTGTACATATATTCTGTCGTGATGTCCCCTTCTAGGGGTTCTTATTATGAACAGCGATTTGTATTGAAAAGCTAGATTATTGAGCTTCGAAACCTGTCATATTCACAATAAATAAAAGAAGCCGTTCTCACCTTGACTGTCTAATGCCCGTAATGTTTTCCAGCAAAAAAAAACACCCTTCATTTAAAATCTTTGACAAAAACAACTGTGCATAAATAGTGCGGTCAAATTGATCATTCATACCAATGCTACATGATCAAATCTGAGCAGACGCATCCCTACTCATTGATTTGAGACAATCGCGTTACAGGAATTATAAAAAGGCATTCAGGCATTCAGACTAAGGTCATAAAACAATTTTATAATCATTAGGGTAATCTAGTGCATGATAGAATGTGAAAATTTAAAATTTATAGATACTCGGACGATGCTGCAAGCTTAGGCTTAAAAAAGTAAGAGACTGAGCAAAACCCCTGTATAAATATAATATTCTAAGTCAGTAAATTAGCAAACGTTTTAAAAATTATCGCAAGTTATCTTGACTCACTTTCTTTGAAAAATGAAGCAACCAAATCCCTCCCAAACTTAAGCACATGGGGTATATACAATATATACTGTCGTAAAGCACGTGTTGTAATATTGTCAGAACTTTTGAAAGATGAGAGCTTCACTGCCATTCAATTTGGATGGACTGAGTGCAAGTTTCAATTTCCAAAGTGTACAATCAATGTTTCAGGTGCAGCGAGTCGACACGAAGGGTCTGCGAGGTTGTAATTCCGCTGAAAAAGATGCATCAAAATGTTTTTGATAATACAACTGAGTACACTGGGGGTAATAGAGATACTTCTTTTAAAGTGACCCAAGTTTTGAGTAAATATTTTATTTAGATTAAAAAACGATGTCAATGCTGCGCTATTTATGCTTCTCTTCTCACATTAGAGACGTACGAATGTGCGTTAAACCGATTGCATCACATTAACTATGTCCCCTCCCGTGGCATCGTGCCGTGAGAGCGGTTTATACTTAGTCGAGGTTATTGAATGAAAACATTGCTTATACAGTACGAACGGACCTTCAGCTTTGCTGCTGGAGCATCTCATTTAGTATGCTTTCAAAAAATGGCTTTAGTCGCACTGCAAATGCTTCACATTTTTTTGCAACGAAAGCATTACGTTATTTATGCGTTCAAAGCTTCTGTGATGGTTGCAGGATGTGCTTCATCACGCTTAAATGTGTGATCCCATTCCAGTCGACGTTTGAACGATCAGCTTCTCATGCTTGGAGATGATTTTACGTTAATCAGGATGGAAAAGTGAAAGCGCCATTCAAGTCTGGATAAAAAAATGATAAAATGCATTTTGGAACTATTCTCTAATGCTATCTAAGCAAACTGGCAGAACACATTATACAAAGTTTTAAGTACGTGCCCTAGGAAGGCATACATATCCCTTTTAGATACTATAATATAATTGACGGGAGAGCGTAGCGCAGCATTGGCGCATGCGCATATGCGTCCTCTTTCTAAAGATTCACTACTACTAGCGGGACCCGCGAAAATTTCACGGAAATTTAGATAAACGAGCTTTAGATAAGCCAGCCCATGAGAAGTGATCCTCTCAAGTGTTGGACAGAGGTTAGAGGTTCAGGGTAGAGATAGTCTGGTCTTGGAAGCAATATTCTTCTTGATGATGCGAGTAGTCTGAACTCTNTATAGCAAAACATGCAACCCGTATACAGGATACTTCGCTCGAGATCAGCGTATTAATATTTAGATAATAATTTTGTACGAAAACTTGTGAGGCCTGCTGGTACTGCCTATTGATAACATTTAATTCATCAAGGAAGATAATTTCACACGGAAATATTTTGATGGCAAAACCGTTTTATTATTCGTAGAAAGGAAATTTCTCGGACGTAGCAAGGAGCGGGTGCGGGGGACCAGAGGACCCGCTTCATGGATGCAGACCTCCTTTCTATGCAGCAGCCGCCCTTGTGGCGTCGGAAAAGCTCCCTAAATTATAGCCGTAACAAGTAAGAAAGATGAAAACATGTTGTAGTGCACCTTTTCTGTTGAAGTTTTATGATTACACGGGTGCTCTAACAAACTGCGTGATATTTTACAAAGAAATGGTATTAAAATAACCATAATTTTGGTGTCACCTCTTTTCAGTATAACGTCTGGAATTACATTTGCTTCGCATGATATTGCAGGTGGGTTGTACTGTTGCTTCTTTACTAATAAATATCAATAACTGGCATCCAGGATGCGACGATAATGTAACGAAAATGTTTCTCTGAACTCTGTCGTTATTATTTTGCTGGTTTCATGAACAAAAACTCAAAACCAGCTGAAACATCACAGATAAAAATATTAAAATATCTATTTTTAAAAACATATCTATTTATACAAAATATTATATTCAAAAGTATAACTTTTTCTGAAGGGTTTTATTGGTTTTAGTGCAACAATCGCTCTTAGGTCACCCATTAATTCTTTAGACATCACATCCAATGAGGTGCAAAAATGCCAGATTCGTTTTCCTGACGCTAGTTACGTCCAATTCCTTACTTTCCAATGCACCGGAACGCACTAATTCCCTGCAGTATAATTCCTCTCTTACAATGACAGAAACTCAGATCATGTCGGCTTACATCGATTCCGTGTAACATAACTCTACCACTCTTACCTTCCACATTTTGAATGCAGTTCTTTTGTGTTTGATGTGTCGTTAAGTAAAATAGGTATTTTATTAGTTTTCTTTTTTCTGTAACTGATCAGAAACTATAATTCGCTCTTTTTCTGACTATCTCTTTCAGAAACGAATGATTTCCTTAGTTCTATTATTTTCAAATGAATTTAATAGATTTGATTCAGAGAACTAACTGAATGTGAGAAAATATGTATCGCACTTAACACCAAAATTGAAATAAAAACTGAATGAAATGAAAATTCCGTGAACTGAAAGGATAAAGAAATATTTCACTCTTTGGCGTCTGCCGACTGCAGTGATAATTCGATGAGCCACAGCTATTGGTGAGGGCGTCGACACGGTTTGCTTTCTTGTCCATGGAACATTTTTCTGTTGGGAACTGGAGAGCCGAATCGCTTCCAAATATTCTGGGCGTTCAAATAAATTTTAGTTTTTCTTTCAGTGGCGAAGGTATTATCATGGTTAGGGGTGATTATGTTAGAAAATTCAAGATACCCTCATGTACGAACAGGAATCCAATGGTAATTTCTGAACCATTAGAAAAAAATTGAGAAAAGATCAGAAAGTTTTAGAAGGAAATTTGTTTTTGAGCTCACGAAAGAAAATCTCCGAGGAGCAGAACTTTATTTAATCACTTCTGAACCTCCCCAAATTCCTGTATAATTTAGTTCTCTATCATACTGCCTGAAAGTTCAGAAGTAGTTTCACTAAAATTTTAAGGCATCCAAGAATTTATAGCCTTGGAACTTTCTCGATGCGGGACTCTATTATGTCAGTCCGGCGGACGTTAGAAAGTAGCCTATTTCAGACAGTGAGTCATAATTTCGCTCACGAGCTAATTATTAATTTTAAAGAACTCGTGCATGATAAGTCTGCACAATATTGCATTGCAAACTGTGCGTCACGTGCCATGTGAGAAGCTGTTTAGCTTGCCAGCAATCTTACGAGTGAATGTGATATATCAAATCTGGAGATTCCACCGGTGAAACCCTCAAAATTTGTGAGCTTGCATCATTCCGAATATTATTGATTTCTTCTTCAGATTCTCATTTTCAATAAATTACGAAATCGTTCATTTGTATTCATGTTTCTATGGCTCGTTTTATCGATGATCTGACCTGTAGTATAAATAGGCAAAATGACTGTGTAGATAGTTAAATAATTATGAACATTTAAAGTTACTGTTTGATTTGGTTAGCATGGTATTCATAATAACGGTTTCATCGTGTTTTTTAAATATAATTAAACCGACTCTCATTTATATTTTAAGGTAAAACAAAAAATCGAGGGAAGCAAATGCTTATCCACTGGCTTCACCAACTCTTGGGATAGATTTTCGGAGTAGCAATTAGAAGCGAAGGAATTAACGCCATGTATTGCCAGTCAGGGCTCCTACGCCGTCACATTAGGCGTCACATGCAAATCTGGATCATAGAAAGTGCCAAAATTCAAGTCAGAATTCAGGGAAGACATCTTCTTCTGAATCGTGGCTCAAGATTGGAGTCCTAATCCAAAGCTAAATTAAGTTAGAGCTGCGCCCGCTTTTGTCCACTGGTGATCACGGCCACGCATGTTAGCTAACCGAGACCATCCAAGGTTCAAATTCTCATTATCTCTTCGAGCTTCCGACAATGATTAGCGGTCCCAATGCTGAGAGACTATCCTTTGCGGAGTAACTTTTATTATGCCTTACTCTCTAACACTCACATACGCTCATTTCCAAGCTGAATTTGAAATATAAATTTTAAATATTGACACCTTCTAAAATACCAAAATTACCTCACAATTTTGACGTGAACGGTTGACCAAGTAGCATCGATGAATCTTCAGACACTTGACCGAAATCTGAACAATTTGCTACGTTTGCAAAATAAATGAAATTGGTTTTTTATACTTCACATTCCGTTAAAACTTTCGCATGATTTTCTTATTTTCATTTTCACAATCACAAATTCCAGTGATGTTCGGTGAACTGAGCTTCGTGCAATTTTTTTTGAAGACGTTCAGCCTATTTCAATGCATGCTTACTTCAACAGACGTCATAAATCGAATATCAGCGTGGCAATGTTTTTATGATATTCCTTCTTATTAATTAATCACATCAAGATAGCAAAATTAGGGTTGTTGTAGCACTCTCAAAAGGGACTCGACGAAGCATCTAGGTGGAATAAAGCTGTTGTCCGACGTCATCACCTAAAAATAAAAAGAACGAAATCTACCATTGAATTTGTATGGTATCATCACCATATATCTATTGATTTCTAGAGCCCCATTCAATCTATTAGTCGATATGCTGACAAATGCCCAGCCTATGAACACCCAAATATTTGTTTAGCTCTCAAAAAATTTAAAATCACTCTATAAAATAGGGAGAATGTATCAATATTTCTTACGAAACCCTTATGATAAATCTTTAAATGCCAACTTTTAAGAGAAAAAGTATTATTGAGAATGATGAAATGACCCCACCTCCCGAGAATGAGGAAATTGAGTAACTTTCAACAACGCATTGATTTCTGTTCAATCAATAATTATGAAGTCATATTTTTCATCCTCTAGCAGCTCGTATTGCATAATTTCTTCAATTCTCCCCTACATATGAGATCTTTTTTTATCAAGTCCACTTACTGTTTCATGAGAGGTTTCACGATATTTCATAAAACAGTTTAAGAAATATACCTTATTTTTTCATTTGAAAGTACTGGGCAAACCTTGTCTGTTATAGCATTTCTAAACAAAGTAGCCGCAGTACTTTAATAAATGCGGTCTAACACTTCATTATAAATATAATCTTCAATTCTATCACAATACTGTATACATATTTAATTTTCACATACAGCAGTTTCTTGCGAAAAGAGTACCTATGCTTCGGTGATGAAGCTCAAAAAATGTCATTTTTGCTCGAACATTGCAATTCATCAATAATATCGCAACATTTTCCGCGTTTTCGTGCGCCGGTGCCCCGCGAGTTCGGACCATGTCATGCGTGTTTACAGCGCGGCACTCGGTCCCGGCTCGATGCACCCGCCCTTGCCACCTTTACTTAGCATTCCGGGAAGGACCAGAGCAATTCTGAGCATGTACAGGATGCTGCGAGCAATTCTGAGCATGTCAAGTGTCACAGGTGCCTTGCCTGCACCATCGCTGGCTTAGCGTTGCGCCAAAACCAGTCTCTTGACAAATACGGTGGCACTCCGACGTTGGATGAGCTCTGAACGTCAAGATGGTGGTTCCCAGCCGTCGACTCATCAAAAAGAGATGCCAGAAGCAAAGGTCTGCAACGCAGGCACTTTAAAAGTCGTTCGAATAAGCCTCGCTGTGGCAACTAAATTTGAATTTTACTTCTCATGATGCTCACGGGAATTCAAGGGACTGTAGAATGTTTTGATGTTTTTGTTATTTCAGTGAGCGAATAGAAAATTAAGGAATTAGCAAAATTTTTATTTACGTGGAACAAAGTAAATTAAAATTGCTTCATGTGTGCATTTAGAAATCGAATTTAATTTCATTAATTATCCATTTAATTTCGCTTTCATTAAGCCGACAAATGTATCGGACCATTCTGCCACACCACGTGGTATGACCCAGCACAGGTTTTGGCACAGGATCATCAGTGCACAAAAGCGTGGCAGGCGGAGTCAGTACAAGCTCTACACTGCAGCTCATGACACCGGCTGCATGATTTGCTTACGCTCTCTGCATCTAGGGACACATTGTGAGGACATGTGCCGTAATGTGTGACTGTATGAACCATTTTGTAACGCATATGCGTCTAATTCTACAACAGAGAAGAAAATTAATTTCGAAAAGTGAATTTTGAGTGTTGCCAATTTAGATTGGCGTCAGTGTGACAAATTCTACAGTGTGTTGTTTTTGCAATGGAATTGATGAGTCAGTAAGGAATTGTACGGGCCTCTATTCAAAAGGCTTAGAAAGTCTGACAACATCGTTGTCTTCAGAAGTCAGACACCTTCAGAGTTATGCAACAAAAAGCATATATCGCTATTAAGACATATGAATTTTCTCGTAACAATATCCAAATGATACCTCGATAAACGATTTTTGTGGAAACATATTTCAATATGGAAAATATAGATTTTTGAAAAGTCATTTTTCCGGACGAAAATTTTGAGCTTCCTGAAGAATTTGCTGCCATTAAGCAAAATATCTTCCCTTCAGAGGAGTAAATAATGTTGTAATGTTAATAATGGGACGTCGTACCTAACCAAAAAGTCCAGCTTAGCAACATACTCCCCGAACCAACAATAAGGCTCGATAACCTAGCCCCAGATTTACACCCAGGGTCCCAAAATCAGCCATAGACTCTCAGACTCTGCTTTCCAAGCGAGCGTTAGCACCAGAGCTTGCGGACTGCAACAGGGGAACAGCCGATGTCATTGAAGCCGTGCAAGTCATAGCACAGATTTTGGATGGAGGACGGCAAAGCTGTGGTAGAACCTCGGAAAACACAAGACAAGAACAGGGCCTGCTAGCGAGCCAGCAGAGGAGCCCGTGTCAGCAAACAAGCTTTTGTGTCGCCAAAAAAGTCGCCTGTGCCTCCAGTAAGCAAGTGTGAAGCCTGAGCTTGGGCACCTCAGGAGTGGCTGAGCCGAGTCCACAGTATGTTTGCAGGCACTCGAGAGTCGCTTGCCTCTTCGCCTCAAGCCAATACAGACTTTTGTGTCTCTCCCTTGCCTGCGTCATAGTGAACCGTGAATCGGAATAGGACTTTCAGCTATTATCTTACCTCAATTAATGCTCACCATTCTCAACTTAGCAAACTAGCGAAGACAATGTCGTCGTGGTAAATTTATGTTAAATACAGCAACAAGATGTTACTCAAGCACACACTAGTAGTTCACTGAACAGGCTTAAATTCTTCGTGCCAACTTGTATGCCGGGAATTACGACTCCTCCATTAAACCCGGACGATGCAACTCAAAAATATTGAAATGAAGTAACCGGTAAATAAAGCTGGAATTGCTTTGAGTACTCACTTCATTTCAAACGGATTTGCCCCGTGGTCAAGAATTTAAGAAATGTTCGAGAAAAACAAAATTTAGTTGAAGCAGAATACATGTACAGTAAACTAAAACGTGATATGAATTCGTATTGTTTTTCAGCTCACATAAAAAGTAGAAAACATAAAGAAGTAACGAATCCACAGGATTTTTTTCATCTAGGAATTATAAATACATACTGGTCTTAAAAAAATAGTTCACATTTTGAGAAAAAATGTGAACACAGCGGGTCCCACTGCGGCCACCCGGGAACTTCCCGAGAGAATAATGGCAAAATTCACGGCTACCTAAGAAGCAGGCGTTAAAAAAGTATTGCACGTATTTTCGAACAGGTCGATCGGTGATTGGAGACAAGAGAAAGCTCATCACTCCTGGGCCTGAAAGATGAGATTGTATGAGTGTTCGTTACAAACTTCGTTATTCGTCAGCGTGATCTGAGTATAAATCTATAGTTCATTTGGTGTAGCTAAATTTGTTGGTCATGATTAAGTACTTACGACGGTAAAATAGGCAGTAAAATTAAACTAAATCTATAATTTATATGGCAATATCATTATTAATGTCAAATACATATCATTCTCATAACTTCTTATTGTAAAGATGATCTTGAATCATAACATTATCATGCCATAACATTTTCCGCTATTTCAAAGCGTGACCGAAGAAATGTCAAGACACTGGCCTCCATCAAGTATCCTGGCGCATTTTAGATCCTAAGCTAGCTATACATTCACTCCATTGACTTGTGATTCATCACAGCTGCGTCCCACACCAGTCGCAGTCGTTTCTCCAGCGAGACCATACGTCTTTATCAAGGAGTCGAGGTGAGAGGCTAGGTCCTTACCAATACCTGATCAATAAATCGTACTTGGAAGCGTGAGGAACTTTCTTAGGTTTTCTATGGTTGACTTGTTCAATTCTATGAGGCTACAGTAAGATGATGCAGTTCAAGTGCGTTTTGTTTATTTGATACTTATGGACGAGCCTCGCCAAAAATTGCGGGACAAATGATATTGAATTCTTAAGATGGCCTCTTATTTACGGTAACTCTAACATGAAGTAATATTATTTTCAGTATCACTGATCGAACTGCCTTAAATGACAGTCTCGCTATTAGTGTAGGACAGACGGAAGGACCAACCAATCAATGAAGCAGCCCTGGGCTATTATTATATGATTGGGTTCGCCGCGCCAAGCACGATAGAAAACGGGAAAATTCTGAGAAATTGATTATTTCAGTGATTCACGT
>VOMN01063669.1:0-12555 GCA_014899125.1 Orchestia grillus
AGTCCCTCATGGGTTTGGGTAGTCCCCCATAGGTTTGGGTAGTCCCCCATAGGTTTGGGTAGTCCCTCATAGGTTTGGGTAGTCCCCCATGGTACTCCGTAAGGTCAGCTCCGTCGCGCAAGTGATCACGTGGTTGCCACCTCGTCATAAGGTCCCCGGTTCAATTATCCGAGGTGGAGCACTTCTTTTAGGAAAGGAATATTTAATGCGACAATCCAGCATCAGTGTTCAGTGGGCCATTTGCTCGACCAAATGGCCCATTGAACAATTCTGAAGCTGAAAAGGAACGCTAATGCCATTTACACCCCTGTTGCGCGGTCGCTCCCGCCTGGTGCACTAGATCGGTTCCAGCAAACAACGCTCTGCAGTCGTGCCTCGGATAGAGCGGTATCAACTAGAGCGAGCATCAAATAGAACGGAAAATTATGTGTCGTGAGTTGCAAATAGAATGTATTACAAGAAGCAAATAGAGCGTATTAAAAGAAGCAATTAGAGTGTCTAACAAGAAGCCAATCCGAAGCTCTAGCGACTGTTTGCTGGAACCGATCTAGCTCTCTATGCGGAGGATGACGGTACGGTTCTTGTATAAGTTCGATTCCCGGTTGGAGAGAACAGATTTTCATAAGACTACGGTGTGCTTTGCATGGGAAAGGAAGCTTAAACTCACATGCTTCACCTGACTCATGCATCAGTAGATGTAAGAGACTGAAAACACAACGATGTTCTGCATATCGACTGAGTAGGAATTAATGATAAAGTTGATGATGAAGTTTATCTTGCACGACTGAGCCACCTCATACGGCACACTCCCACCGTCCGCCAGTTGTGCGGTGGAGGTCCGTAGATTTATTGCAGCGCAGCTCTGTGGGAGACCATGTTCAGCGTCAGAACTTTCAGCACTCGATACGTAATTTTCTCACGCGTTCTATTCTCATACGAGGAGGAAATGAGGTACGTTTTGTTCAGAGAAAACGGAAGTTCAGTGATGTTAATTTAGGGTAATTGTATTTCATGTATGTAGTTTAGGGAAAAATGTAGGTTATTGGCGTTGATTAGGGTAAAATATACGGCACTCACGCTTTGAAGGCTAAAATGTAGGTTACTGACGCTTTTTACAGTAAAACAAATTTCGCTAACTCTGCTTACGGCAAAATTTGTCTCGTTGATAGCTTCTTACCCCCTCAGTACTCTCACGGTATCACGTTTACCGCTTTGTTGTTACATAGATCGTCCCTTGTTTTCATCAGCGAGAACCTCAAAGAATCATAAATTACGGTGCTATGAACTCCTTTAAGTTTACTCTATCATGATCTGATTAACGGTTCTTCCCAACCTTTTTCTGCTTTGATCAAATGACGACATGGTCATCAGAGCGTTGAGTGTAAACAGGCGTTGTTTTGGTGACTACAAAGGCAGGAACACCTCGGATTTTGAGCCTTATTCTCAAATTTACTACTCTTGCTATCCTTGCATTGCCGTGCATTCCACGAATTTGTAGCTCAACAATAAGCCTCCAAGGCACTGTACCAGCCAGATTCGCCGCTACAAAATCATTATTAGTGGCCAAATGTTCCAATGGGTTCGGCGTATAATTTTCTAGCAAGACCCGCGCGCGGCGCGTCTACCTCATTTTGAGCTGCACCCTGAACCTAGAATAATTTAATCTGCCTCTATTCTGAACTCTTGACATAAGAAGCCCGTGATGGCTTCAAGGAAGAAAGCACCCCCACACCTCGCCTGCCTTTCTCCCATCCCCCTTCTTCCCCAATATGGGGGATGACCAGAGTCTTTTGAAGTTAAATAACAAATTTGAGACCCGGAGTGGAGATCACTCGGCAGCTATAAAAGCCTTTATTGGATTATCGAGGTAGTCATCTATATGATAGGTCGCTTGCTAGAGTCGTCTTAATCTTCTTCTGCCGGGAACGTTTCCGATTATTGAGTTACGTATGCAATAATCTAGTCATTGGGATCCCTGTTGACGCTACGTATAGCTATTAAACTTTTTATAGGATCCCTTTTATGTGTGTTGCCAATAGTTACCCATGTATACATTAATTTAAGCAGCAGGATTTCTACTCACTCTGCGAAGAATTATTAAACTTTTAATTAACTAACCATTCGACCATCAGTTAATGAGATGATATTTCAAACTGTACTGGAAGCTTCGAGTAAAAGTTCGATTCAAGCGCGCCACGAATGATGCAGTGTTGTTTCTCTGTACACACCCGACCGACATGTGTCTTCGGCCGCCATATTGTTCAGCCGCCATGCTGCCCCGGCCGCCATGTTGTTCAGCCGACATGCTGCTGCAGCCACGGAAGAACACAACCGTTTACCGAATCAGACCAGAGCTGATGCGTAGTGGTGGTGATGCAAACCACGTCTGACCTCCGCTCTCAGTGAGAGGTGTCTAGACGCCGGAGTATGGAAATTAAACCCAAGTAAAAGGACGGTGTTGCTCTTTGGTTGTACGAACGTGACTGTGTTTATCTAACTCTGGTACGAAGTTAAGTCGCTAGCCGTATTGTTTCCCCAGTTCGAGCTGATGTAGTGTGGCCAGAGCTGATGTAGTGTGGCCAGGGCATAAAGGCCTAAACATTTTCAAGATATCCAAGATATTTAAGACCGTAAGGTCCTCTAGAGGGCACCTACGGCGACGATTTGCGTCCCAAGCTCTCGTTTTTTCGCCGGTGATTGCCCTACTTTTCTGCTAGTGTGCATACGTAATGTCAACGTTCCGTGTACCTTCTAGGTCCTTGTATTATATCAAATAATGTTCCACAAGTAAGATTTCTAGTTGAAAATTTCACATTTTCGTCGAGGGTGATGTTTTTAAATGATATCCACGCTTGGTGTGGAGCGCCTTGCCTGACGTGACTCCCTCACGACACGAAAATTTCAATTCCGCAGAGCGCGTTACTGAGCTCGTCCCTCGGGAACCTCCGCCGCCACCGCGAGTCAGGCAGGATTTGGTCATCGATTAATACGTGATTATCGTCCTTAGAATCCATCGACATTGCAATTATTTTCTAGTCTTATGCTAGAGTTTTTACACGTACGAGCATTGAAATATTTTTCACGTATGACATGCGTCTAATATCATCGGAGTAAGATCATTCAGCCCTTTTCGTCTGGGACAGATGGTCTTACAGCTAAGAGTACCAATATAAAACACTAGGAGCCCACATGTAAGATACACGAGTCGCTAACCAGAAACTCTCCATAGTAGAACGTAGTACACCCTTGTTACAGACATTCGCTAAAATTCCCTAATTACGAAACCTTGAACCTACTCTGGGGTAAAAAAAGCAAATTGATGTTTCATAATGGAGGTATCGGTGCCGGTATCCTAGCTACGCTCCCTTCTCTAGCGTACGCATCGCACCAAGATCGTAATTTAAAAATTTAAAAATAAAGGCTGAAGAGCGGGAGACCGCACACCGTAGCCAGGCTACGGGGTAGCTATGAAGGATGCCGGCCGGCTGTCGCGCGTGCCATTTTCCAGCTTGGGTTTTGAGAGGCCGCCAAAACAGCGCGCGATGCCAAGTTGCGGGTGGCGCGCCTGCCAAAAGGCGCGCGGTTATGAATTTTAGGGCGCAAGTAAGCCAAGTTTCGCTAAAATGGGATTAATTGGTGACTTCAACGAAGTTAGGCTTAGTTAGTTAGCTAATTGGCAGGCTTGCTGATTTCGCACGCGGCGCCGGCCTCTCAGAGCGCGCAAGTGCTGCAGTGTCGTCGCCTGTGCACGTTACTTAGCGAACGATTTCACTTTCACTTACAGTTTTTATTCTTCTTGAGAATACAGAATTGTTTTATTTCGCACGCGCGCGTTCTAACACCTTTTTTTTTTCTCGCTTAAAAAAGGGCTAGAAAATTTGAAATATGCTTACAGTAGCTCATTGATGAGGCAGTGCTTCTATCAGGATTATAATATACGTAAATCTTAAGAAGACATGAATGTTTTTTCCGTTATCATCATCAATATTGAGCTAACGTTTCGAATTTGCTCGATAAAACGTCAGTGCATCCTATAAAAGAAATCAGATAGAAAGAGCATTAGAAAAGGAGATTAGCCGGCAAGTCTTTACACATTGCCTATACCATAAGCATTGACTCTTCCCCGACTGGTTCTCTGCCGAAAATCAACAATTTTGAGACGAATTCACTTGCGCCAGATGCATGAGCTCACGAGGGAATCGTTAGTGATTACAGAGAGAGAAGTCAAGGAAGGAATGGTAAACTCGCTCAAAGGATTTCTTTCTGCTTTAAAATAAATATTTGACGAGTTTCCTCGTACAAAAATTAAAACATTCAAGTCGAGTGAAAACGAGCTTGCCCGTCATCACCTGTGGAGATGCTAACTCAAATTAGCCTCACGGATATAAGTACAATAACTTTGACGTGACGTTATTCATGAGGGAAAAATAGAAGGGAGCCATTCGTCCAAGTCGTGAAAATTTACGGCAAATCTGAAGCGAAAAAAATGGGGATTTCTGTGTTGTGAAAATTTACGTCAAATCTCAAGCGAAATAATGGGGATTTCTGTATCAGTGATACGGACTGCCCGCTCTGACACAGCCGTCTTTCTGATAAGGAATATGAACACCCGAGAATCTGGGCCCGAGGATTTCCTTTTAATTTCTTGCGATGCTGAAACGGAATTGATTAGACGCACTAAGGGTGGTGTTAGAATACGTAGATTTAGAGCCCCCCCCCCCAAAGCGTGACGAAGGCCCACACCTCGTAGGCGGTGCCGGAGCCCTGGCGTCCCGGCTGCACCTGAGCAGGTCTCAGGCGAGGATGAAGAGGATATGGAGCGTGCGTGTTGGTGTGGTGCGGAAATAGCCGTTCCTTCAGTGTCTTTGAAGCTGAATTTGTCATCAGGAAGCCATAAGTGAGCAGTTCTCTCGCACAAATGATGAGTTAGAAAGAGAGTTGATGCAACACAGTGCTCCTTTTTTGGCTCTCTCAGAGTCAGTGTTGCTGAATATTTAGAACGGAGTTTAAGCTCTTGCTTTAAATGTTAGTTGATTTTGCGAATTGCATTCCCCTCCTGCCCAATGGAACAGGAGCGTGGCTGTGTCAATAGTAAAATAAACCTACTGGAAACGACGTTCATGTAGTGCTTTATAAATAGTAACTCGTAAAACGGCCAATGCCAATGCCAAAACCGTCAATGATATTCTTTCTTCAAGTTCGATCGCTGCTTCACCCATCATAATCCTATCTCGGTTAAATTTTCCCCGTCAATATTGCATGAATTTTGTCGGCGTANCGTCCCTTGAAAACGCACGCTTCTTAAGCGTGCGAAAGCTTGGGTAATAAATATAAAACTCAGTGGAGACTTCCTTGACTTTCGGTCTGACGGTGGCGGTATGCTACGCCAGCTCTTTAGTGACTAACCGTCTGATTTCATTGTGTGTCAAGTTAATTTTTCTTCTCGAAAGATTTAGCGTGTGCTGTACGTTATTCAGAGACGATGTGACCGAAAAATACCATAATTTTCGTGTAAAAGTGTGTTCCACAGACATGGTTGTGTTATCTTGCTACGTGCCATGTGTTATTTTAGTGCATGTGACATCGTTTACTTGTCAAGTTCTACACTTCGATTTATAATTTCACTTCGTTAACTAGAATTTATATTCTGTTGAAGTTTTAATTACGTCGGCGTGCTAGACATTCAATATAAATTGGATTTTAGAGTGAGCAATTACCTATCTCTTCCCAATTTACAACCTTCCAGAGGCATGCTCCAACACCGCCGCGCTGCCAGGGGTACGTCTTGCAATAGGCATGCTCCAACACTGCACCACTGCGAGGTACGTCTTGCAAGAGGCATGCTCCAACACGGCACCACTGCGAGGTAGGTCTTGTCTGAATCATACTCCAATCACTCCTGAACAAGGCGGCTTCGACATACTGCTGCGGTGCCAGAGGTACGTACGCCAGAAGCACGCTCCGACACCGCCGTGCTCAGCTCGGGACTGCAGAGACACTTGGCGTGCTCGTGCGGAGTATAACATCGGTAAAGAGCTCTAATAAAACGGGCTTATCGCCCAACCGACCCTTAACAGGTCGAGATGAAGCCAGTGATAAAAAGTCTTAAAGGCTTTTTGAGCGTGTGTGGCAGCAAGCGTGTGGTGTGCTCCCTGTTGCTGGAGTGTGGCTGAGGTGCGTGTCGTGTGGGGGGGAGTGCGCACTATGTGTTCTGTGGAGTGTGCACCGTGTGTTTTGTGAGTTGTAGTGTGCACTGTGTATTGTGTTTGGGAGGACAGATTATGTCGAGGGATTGTACAAGCTATACACTGCACTGCACAATGCCCACATGGCACGCGTACGAGGCATCAGTTGTGAGTGTAAACCAAAGTTTTCAGCCTCGTAAAGTTTGAGTATCTACGATACAGGATCCACTATGCAGCCGTCTCTTGGACGAGCGTCATTCGCGACCCCCACGCGTGTTTTTAGCTCCAGCACCGCACTCCCCTGGCCACTCATCTCATGCACTTGTGATCCACTCTTTGGTCGTCCTCACCACTCGGCATGCAGGCCAAGGGACTCACTCACCTGCGCGGAAGCAGTTCCGTGACAGTGAGCAGTTACATTCAATTGAAGCGCTTCCCGCTGTTTGTAATTGCTGCAGCCGGCGGCGTGGAGGGTTGCGGCGGTAGCTTGGATACCGGTCGTGAAAGCATTGTGTGCCCTCCATCCACCAATGAAATGCGGTCCCTGAGGCCCTCAATGTGACTTACTAGCCAATTATAAACAAGCTCCACGATACGCATTGTATCAAGATGTGCTGTGCAGGGCGGGGGCACACCGTTTTTCTTACTTTTATTCTAACTAGCATAGCAAAGTATCATAGAGGGAGTCGAAATTACAGTTCGTCTTTCAACTTTCTTTTGTAAGATGTTTCGAGTTTAGGTGTAGTTTTTTGGGGCGTCAGTACAAGTATTGAAGTGATCATGTCGAATAACTAACTGATAGTGGTGTTATTTTCTCAAGTGGCGCACTGGTACTGTGAATTATAACAATCATTAATGAATTAATTTTAAAAGTTATGATAACATCAAGTCGATTATACATCAGCCACTGCAGGGAAATTTAATATTGGACGATAACATTTGGATATTAAATAAACATTTGAACACGTATCAGCCGCATGCCCCATGCTTATCACGAGACTAAGATTTCATCTTATATTTTTCCCTTGGCAAAGTAGTAAATTCTTTGGCCGTACCATTGTGTACGGCCTACTCTGTATGTACCTAAATATCTCGCATACTTACTACCATGTCTGGCTCCTAGAACTGATTACAGCGTCATTCACCCTGAAATATTTGCGTTTTGGTTATACACAAACATCACACAAACTTTCTAACCGTGTTACCAAAGGAGATATTCTCGTGTGCACCTTTCACTACAAACAATAGCTTAAGCAATAAGACTATGAAGCTATTGTGACAATGTCAGTCAACGTCGTGCATGGGCTAGTAGATGCAGGACTGTAAAGGCTTTGACGAACTATGCCTCTATTTCGAATTATCGATACCTCGTTGCGTTTAACTCTAGCGAAGTATAAACTTTTAACGCTTACATGCACCATCCTTTACGTCTAAATTCTTTTTCCGTCATCCATTTTCATAGCACCAGTATTTAAGCTGAGGTAATATTTCGCATTATTTCACAAGCATCAAGAGATGTAAAACTAGTGTTGTTTTAGAGCACCATAACTTTACTTTAAGACCTCTCTTCTTTTATATGTTTAGTCATTCAACTTTGTGTTCAGGTATTATGGTCTGACTATCATACGCAATTGTCGATTTTACAATGTATTACGATGTGTTCTGCGTATTTGCGCGAAGATTTAAGTCTTGACCACTACCATCACATCGCTAGGGGCGACCGGTTACCAAATTATACGTCAAGGTTTGCAGCATCACAGTGATTTGCATTCTATATTATAACACGGTATTCTTGTTAATTAAAAACGAGCTTTATCAATCTCACATGTCACTTATATCGAAATAACCAATCTTTTCTCTCTTTCCAATGACCTAAATTGCTCTACAGAACACCGTTAATGCATGTTTTTCCAACCATTAGACTCTAAAGGATACAAATTAGTTTGAAGTTTCAACGTTTCAACGTACCACAACTCAAATTTAAATTATCAATGTTTAATTTTAGTGTCATTTTTATCAGGTGCGTCAAACAATTATGTGTCTTCCATGATTTTCTGTAAATAATTTAAGAAACTTGAGGAAAAATTTGAGACATGGAGTAGATTGTTGGAATGGAACTAAGTTTTCTCCTATGTTTCTCCTATGTAGTACACATATTCAAATTTCTCCAATGTGACAAACGGCGGACATGGGTGATATTACAGGAGGTACTAGTTAACGCACCCCGCCAAAAATGGCGGCTCAAATTTACATATCTCCACCATTACAACTAAAGCCCTCGTGTATTTCCCCCTGCTTATTTAATAAAAGCCGTATTGTATTGATTAATTTATATATATTTTCTTTGAATATTGATCTGCCGCGTTACATTTCTAAGGATGATTGGTTTGAGGAGCTTCTTCTGAGATAAGTTAAATTGTTCTCAAGTTTTCGAGTTATGCACAACCCGGTTTCATGGGAGCGGAATTTCAAAAGTGCGAGGGATGTGGGAAAAGCGGTTATGATTTTTGTATGATTTTTTGCGTGATTTTTTGTATGATTTTTTGGAGTATGATTTTTTGGACACAATACATTTTTTCGTAAAACAAAGTAGATACAAATAAATAAAAGAATACCTGATCAACTAAACTTACACAGCTGGATAATCCCGTTATCAGTTTAGGAGAATTCGACATGTCTATTACAAGACTTTTGATTTTCGAATGAATAAGAAGCCTGTAAAACTTATACATCTCGATCTAACTTTTTTTGTGATCAAAACTTTCTAGAAGCCTTGACTTATTTAATGGCCGTTTTTTTTAGAACGCTGGTTAACGAAAGTAAGGTTAATTTTATCAATATTCTTTTTATATTCATTTAGCCTCCCTGTACTTATTCATGGGTTTCTCCAATATAAACGTTATCGCAGTCGTTGAAGTTAATTTAATATAGAACATTGGTCTTAGAAGATTTGACCCACGTTTATTTGCTATTATTTAGTTTCGACTGCAGAGTATTTTTCGGTTTACCCAGGGACGTTACATTTGCAAGTATTCGATTCAGTCTCTCAGTAGTTTCTTTAATGTGGGGAGGGGAAATAGATCTAATGTGGCTCGGCTCATTTTGCTCGTATTCGTTTCAGGTGTTGCTTACACTTGATTCTATTAGTTTTTTACCACCGTTCGCTTGTAAAATATTTCTGACATGTTTTTTTACTCTGTTTTCTTAACTAGCCGAGGAACAATATTTTTAACCATGGTCCACATACAATTCACTATCAGCTCAGCCCCTCTTGTAGCATCTCTGGCACATCTCCTCACCACGCCTCTCCTCCCGCTCGTTTATATAGGCATACATTCATACACGAGTAGCTCTTCCTCTCTGTATTGCTTACCGTTCGCTTCACACACACTCTGGCGGCTAGCATTCATCTTCATTTCGCACATCTGAGCCCCAGCTCGACTTTTAACTTCTGCTCCACCTCCTGTAACTCCGAGACAAGTTCTCTCTCTCCCCTACCCGGTGTGTCGGTAAGCCTCTCCGTGAGAAGTTTTCGTGCAAGTCAATCGGCTCATTCAACAGGGCTTCATAAGCAGACTCGCCGTCTCGCAAAGCATCGTCAATTTAACAAGACAAAGGAGGAGGAGAAGACTCGGTGCGAAGACTGAGCGAGCAAAGCTCCATTTTCGAAGGATCCCTCGAGTTTCGAGAGCCTTTTATTCTTTTGGCAACCACGAAAGCGGCTCGTTCCTTCCTTAATAACACAATATAAAAAGTTGGCCGAGACCTAGAGATAAAAAGAAGCGGTGTTCTCGTAAGCCTCTTGCGGGAGCTTCCCTCACGAAAGTAATTACGTCTTAATGGTCGCAGAAGCTCTAAGCTAGGATTGAACTAAAGGTGTCGGCTACACGCCCTCAAAGTTTCGTCCTGACGCGCTCGGGAGCCTCTGTGACCGGCGGCACAACTCAACTCACGTGCTTGAAGATTTCAGAATCCCGGATTTGCTGAGATCGAAACTCTCCCAAGAATATCCATTCACGGGTTCACACTAATCGGATATTTTTGAGAACACCGTGGATTTGGAGGAGGGTGAGAGAGAGGGTGGTGAGGGGGTGTGAGTGTGTGTGTGTGTCACACTGGCTTCTTGCCAGCCGTTTTGAATTTCGGTCCATTTTATGGGTGTTCGTAGGTGCATGCTGGGCCTGCCACTCCTGCTGCCTCTAAATGCTGAGCGCACGTGGCACGCACCGAGACGCACAAATGCACACAACAGCACGGGCAAACAACAGTCAAATGTCAAAACAACATGCAAACAGCACGTATTCGATGAATTGTTCGGTCCACTAACGGGGGTCATGCGGTGCCTGCCTGGGGCGTGGGTCCGCCCCGAATCTTGGTGCTGGGAAAACAAATTCGTAAGGTAGTAAGCTGGCACGCCGTGGCTTTTTGAAAACGGTTTCCACGATGTCATTTTCGTGACTCGAAGTCATTCAACGCAAGCTGGGAGCTGCTTGACTTATTAGCTATATGGACAAATGGTTACATTTGTTTACGTTTCTCCTTTTTTCGAGATGTTATGCTTCTCTGTCCAGTTGAGGTCACCCGCTGATGAGGTTGTGACGATCTTTGTTAATCTTTGACGACTTTAATGAGGCTGACTATAATGAATGAAAATATTAGGATTTGATCTTTGTTGTCTGTCCTTCGTTTTCACCTTAGTTAAAATAGATTGTGAGAATAACTTTAATTAGTAGGACATCGGCCACATGGTGTCGATATTGCAATAACACTGCGTAACATGATTTTCTGTACCTGGAAATGACACAAATGCTTTCAACTGAATACTTTTATTGGAGAACTATGAAAAAGTGCCAATTATTTTCCTGAAGTCTTGTTTCGTAGAATAATCTATTATTACGCTTGTTACTAGCATTTTGCCCAGGAAAGCCGCATTTGAAAATTCAATGGACTGACCACATATGCGAAGCTCTAGAATTAAAATGACTTCTTTATTGTGTTTCGTTGCAAAGAAATGGGAAATGATGGCTTTCGTCCAGGAACAAGACGAATGGGAACTTTGCGTTACAGAGCGTAATTAGACTCAACAACGTGCGCCAGACGGTCACATTTTCGTAGACCGTTGCCAGAAGATACGAGGAAGTCCTTTGAAACATACTTGGGCTCTTTGGGGTCTGTTTTTCTTCAATTTTGTTGTATGATAAAGCATTTCACGATCCGTGCAGCGGAGGTCTGAAGTGTAGCACGTGTGCACGTGGCGGCTTTGCTGCCCCCCTCGCGCGGGGTCGAGACCACGCGACGTTTCTACTTGTTTTGGTTCCGCGTGTGTCAGCAGCACAGCTACGCGCAACGTTTGCACAACGTGAATATTAGTGCGTTTTTCAGAATTTTGCGCAGGTATACATGATATGAAAACTTTACATTTTCTTCATTTGCTACTTGAGGCAGATGATGAACAAAACACAGCATGACTGCGTTACAAATTTAAGATACGAAAGTCTTCCTTCCATCCAACTTTCCATATGAACTACATTTCCTCATTGTTGGTCGGGTGGAGGAGCAGCTCACAACTTGTCCGTCCGATCGCAGTTCGATCTAACTTTTTAGAATTTGTGTTCGGCGCTGCCATATTTTCCGAGCTTTGTTTCCTTAAACACGCTTTACAGGGAAAACCAGCGCGGAAACTTTTTTCTTTAAATAAATGTAAATGCTTCGTGATGTCGATATTTGAAACTGAGCTCAGACTCAAACGAAAAAAAAGCCACGCAGGATATTTATTATTATTCGAGAGTAGCGTCCAAATGAAACACGGGCGGCAGAGGAGAACGTGTGCATACATTGGGTACTTTGAGCACGAATATTTTAATGTAAAATTTGGCTCTAATTGAACTCAAGTCTTCATGCGCGCGATGTTCAGCAGCAGCGAACAATGTCGTCGCTTCTAAAGGGCCCTTCACGCGATCAGTCAATGTCTGAAGACAGTGCGGGTGAGACCCATATATGGGCATCGAAGGATAACTTTGCTCTCTACTCTAAATTCAGGGTGTAAATCGAAGGACTGTTCAGTCAGTTGGCTTCCAACATGACTCTAGAGTAGAGAATAAAGTTAACATTCGATGCCCGTATTTGGGTATCTACCGATCTGTTTCCAGACACTGACTGATCATGTGAAGGGTCCAAAAGGGCTCAGCTTCAAACCAGAATAATTAGTAATCGTCCTTTCGTACCTCTACTTATATGAACGGGGAATTTAGTCGCTAGTCGCTATTTCATGAGGAGGAGTAGCTCCTAGGAGACTAGCTGCTGTGGCTTGTGCTGGCGTCAGGGGAAACAATTACACTGGGGAACACTCATTTTGTTGCATTAAGAGAAA
>VOMN01063673.1:0-28026 GCA_014899125.1 Orchestia grillus
TCACTGACAAGACTGCATGAACGTCCTGTACCCTCTTCATTTTCAATGCTATCAACACCGTCTCAGAATTTCTGAAACTATCTTCGTATTCACCGATCACATGTGAACTCCTCACCCTTTGCTCCGTTTATATTGGTAGCAGTGGGAGGGGCCCTATATGTCAAGTTTGAAATCATGTACTGTAAGAAGAGAGTGTGAATGCCTTTTTTTTTAATAATCATAATGAAAGGCTTATATGCTTCATGAACGTTTTCTGTCGAAACTAAGTTGAAATATTTCCAAAGAGCACACATTAGTTATTAGGTATGCTAAAATTCACATAAAAATTATGGGAATACTATGCTAAAATGTCATTTCCAAGCACAACCCTTAGACCGGTCATAAATCTTGTAACAACCTAATATGTGACACATGGTGAAGAAGAATCTGGTCTAGGGAATGAGGAATACAGTCTTCTGAACTCCCTTGAATTTAATAATTTCTAGCACGAATTACTTCGGAGCTGTACCATACCGAGTTAATTTTCCACATAATACATCATATTTATTGAAGCACATGGACCTAAGTGTGCACTAACCCTTATGCATTTTGTAACTAAAAATGCGTCGATTCTTTGCCAAAATATTTGAAATTTTAAAAACTGAATGGGTTATTGAATTGAGGTTTTAAGTAACTTTGCTAACCCACATTTGCATTTTAAATCCACAGCGCTGAAATAAAATGTTTATTTAAAATTAAAACTGCTCGGTGTCATATGCAGTATAATCTAACATAAGTCTGAAAAAACAATTTCTCTACTAAATATTGTGATGATTATCCCATCACGAAGTCCGTATATTGTACATAGATGTAAAATTTAGAAGCTTTATTTAATTTTATCGTTGCTTTCTATCACCACTGCATCAAAAGCACATCCATATAAGAAGACCTATTGACGACGTTTCTCTCATGAAAACATTCAACTAAAAGTGCAAAATTACTCAACAGCTTCTTCTTTTGCGGGATTCCGTTTTTAAACTCCTCAATTGAACATTATGTTACACCTAGATTACCCGGCCGTCTCTAAGCCCTTCAGACATAAATGCCAGCACAGAGGCGTTTAAGACGACGCTGTTTCTAGAAGACAATGGAACGTTGGGCCGCTGCGACACCGAGGTGTCCACTGAGGACAATGCTTCTCTCGAGCAAGCCTTGTCAGCCTGCGAAGGAAGTCGTATAAACGTTGACTAATTTTTATAATTGAAATCCTGCTTCTTTTGCCTCGGCTGGGTATTGTGGTATTTTAGAGTGTTTTCTTTAGAGAAAACTGTCAACTAGGCCATGGAGGAATATTTGTTATGAGATGTGGAGATATGAATGGAATATACCACAGAAATCTGGTTATCATAATTTTGATTATAACTATGTGCAGTGTTGTTTTTATTGTTAAATAAAATATCATAGTTTGAAATCTCCCCTGACAAGCTGCCAGACTTTCGCAATGGGAAGTAACACAGCTAAGCTTTCAAAAAATTCCAAATTCGATTGTGCGCCTTTACGACGCTCATAAATGCATGGAAGTAGTTGATAAATTCCGTAAATCGCTGCATGAGGAAAATTTCAATATTTCGTTTTTTTGCGAGTTTTTTGTGTTCCATTAATTATTATGGAACATAAAGAACGAATTTGTTGCCCTAAAAACAAAAGAATTGAGGGATATATGCGTAGATTTTAAACTGAGGGTACCAATTATTAAGTTACTACATCATTAATACTAAGTTGAGATATTTTTCACATAGTTTAATTTCCGAAGAATTGCTCAAGAGAAAATATAACTGACAATATAATTTTCACCAATGTTCATCTCAATATAATTTAAGCACGCATGTATATTGGTCCTACAGTATACCTAATTCATAATAATAAAGGTTGAACATTTATTCTAGTTACCATGGAAACGGCAGGCATATTGAGAAAACTGCGACGAATAGAAGTCTTGTCATCTTTGTATCACAATATTTGAATATTTCATAAATTTTTTCCCATCTGCATTCCCAGCTTGCGTCAAAATAAATGATCACTAATTTACTCAAACTTTGCCATAAACAATCGAATTGACAAATATGTTAAAAAACGTACTATTGACCGTACAATTTAGTACGGAACTGTAAAAAGAGATAATTGTGCGAATACATAGTCTCAATAGTTTGGCCATAGTGGATTTTTTACGGCCATCCCTCAGTATAAAAATTACACTTGTACTAAATCTATTTTTGAACTTCAAGTTCCATCGGTAAAGTAAATGAAAGATTGTTAAGCTGACATTTATGGAAAACTGCAAATCGACTTAAATATGGCCCATAAGAGCAATAAATTATGTATTTTACTGTCCAGTGCCGTATGTGCCACTTTTTCCGCCCCATCATACATTATATTGTCCTGTACCATATGAGTCACTTTTCTCTAACAGTGTCCGCACCTAAACGAATATACACCACTGAATTTAAGTATCACTCACGCTTAAATAACACTACATATTGGTAAATAAGAAAATTTCCAACATTTATATTGTACTTCCCGGTCTTCAATAGAGAAGGAATAATGGAAGGAGAGTTCTAAAAACTTAGCAACAATATTATTATAATATTTTTTATGGATTGACGAGGAATAAATACTGTTTAACTGGGACATTTAATTAACGAGAGCCTCAGAGATCTAATAAATGTGCGTGAATATTTGTCTTAATTACCTTCTTATCTCACAGCGCTAACTTGAACAAAAATTAGTTTTTTTTCTCGGAGTAGGTGAGAATCGAGGATGATCCAACACTGTGCATGCTGATTTCAGACAGGTTAGGAGGAAAATTGAAGCTTCTCAGGTTCTCAGCAGAAAAGCCTTCTTATTTTTGTGTTGTTTGAAGAGTTGGCGATGTTCTACGTCGTCTCAGAGGCTGCAAATTTGCTCAGCAAGGCTCAGCCCTTCTCAGGTCTGTATCTCAGAGGCACCGTCTTTTATTGTAGGCTGCTAACTTAGTTTTTTGCAGCACGCTCCTCTTTTGCCGCTTAGAAGAACGAGAAACACTTTTTTGGGCTTAGTCTGGCACTTAATTACACTTTATGGTTAGCGTAGCTAGACAAATACAGCGCTCTATGGGCTCGGCCAACGCTTGGACGTGTTTCACAAAGCTGAGGGATTTTGGCTCGGTTCGAGCTCAAAATGCCTTATTTACTTTCATTAGGCCTTCTTGACTTGAGTCGCTAAATAACGAATAATTGCCACTGTTTCCAGCGGGAATGACTAGCGGGAGCAATTGTACATAATTTGACGCGCAAGTCATAAGTCTTACTACAAACGTAATGTCGCTGTTTCGTACCATTTATTGCTTCTGTATTTCTTAGATCTTTAAGTACCTTCGAGTAGAGTTAATATTTTCATCTGTTTGAAGTTTGATTACATCAAATTAGGCTACTTGTATTGTTAATACTAGTCCTTACTCTAAGCTGTAGCAGATGCATTCACAAATGCATGCTTATTAACGCATATATACCTATACTGGGCACATGCAAATATGTATAGCCAGTAAATATACACGGAGAAAAGAATGATTATACCCTATTAATTTCTGCCTATGGTTGCCTAAATGCTAAAAATGTTAAATTTTAGGCCTTGATAAAATAAAATGATTCTTTTGTGGGTTTGTTGGAAAAATCTACGTTTGAAGTTCTGAGGAATATTTTTCAAATCATATCTTCATTAAATTCGTTTTGAGAGAATGCTACACGCGTAAAGTCCTTTGCATCTGGTCAGATGAAAAAACATTACTACAGTTTGATGGCGTATGGGATTAAAGTTTATCTCACATAAAATGTAATTATATGAATATCAGGGAAATAATGAAGTTAATGAAACCATTCGGCATCCTCGATGAACGAATCGAGCGCTTTTTTATTCCATTGAGGTGCATTGGACCTCTAGACATGGATAACTTTATGAATAGGTGATAATTGCTGGCATAGAGTTTATGGTCAAGAATATGGTAACTATTGCTAAATTCTTTATCTTTTTGTGCATCCCGATCCTGTACCCGTTGCTGTTATTTTACTACCATTCTGTAAGCACCGTCACAATACAGACCGTTTTATGGAGCCAGTCACATGATGTGACCCTGCACATTATGTGCAAGAGGCCGTCAAAAACTTCTCAGACAAATGGTCTAAAAGTTTATTTTTAAAAACATCAAAACAATTTTGAACTCAAGATCCGTTATAATCTACACACTATTCACTTTATTCTCTGAATACAACGGAAGTTTTTGACCAAGAATCAACTTGTAAAACATTTCACGGTTGGAAACTTTACGAGTTGTCTAAGACTCTTTTGATTGACCCTCGTATGTTGTCAGAGGCTCAGTGAGTGCAGGGGTTCTATGCTGAGAGCTTTTTATTCTGAGTGTCTACAGACGAGAACGAGAGCTCGCAACTAATCGTCAACAAAACTAGAGACCGAGAAAAAGAAGAGCCATGTATTCAGTAAGCGATGCGTTCCTGTGAAAAAAAATTCAAGCCTCCAGGATTAAGATGGATTGAATTGGATCGATAAGAATGATGTAGGTAAATCATGGTAAAAATTAGCGGACAGAAAATATTTGATGTAGTAAGATGAGTAAATTTTTTTACAGAAATACAACGAAAAGAGAGTAAAACATCCTATGTAACAACCAAGCGTAACTAAAATTCTAACTTGCCATTCTGCCTCTGCAAGCAATCTAGACGTAATTAATCCTATTGCTCGGAAAGTTATAAAAGTTCAGAAAAGGAAGTAACATAAAAGGGATCACTTATAGCGAAAAATAGGCTTATAATAATGAAATTAGTTAATTTGAGGAACAGATAACTCAATCATCATGGTAACATCATATGAAGGATCAAACATCAAAGTTAGAATACGTTTACTATTTCTGAATTTTGACTGCACAGCCTCTGAAATGACAGCTTCTGTGAATTGCAGCACCTCGAGAAGTTAAAGCAAAATTCACCACCAAACAAATCTAAATTTCTAAATTTCAAGCAAAAATTCCTGAATCAAAGCGTGAGATTTGCTACATTATTCAACAGCAGTATTTTGGTAGCCGCATTAACATGACTTAAATACAAAAATTACCATGAGAAATGGCAGGTAATTATTGTTTATATTATTTAGTAACCCAAGGCTTGTTAAAACGGCACGTGCTCGGATGGCTTATTTTAGAACTGTTGCCAAATAACAACAGCGGGAACAAAATCGGGATGTGCAGAAGGATAGTAAATTCAGCAACGGGTGCGAAACTTGATGCAGCCCAGAATGATGTTTAGAACGATGCCAACGGTGTTAAGAGTGAGAAATAATTTGATTCCGTTCTAAGCGTCTTGAAAAATACAGTGCGTGAGATTTGAACGAAGCATTTTACTTGGTGCCAAACATCTCTATGTACATCTCCTTACAAGTTTGAAGTGGCAGTACTGGTATTCATTTCAGTCTTTTGTTGGTGTCTCTAAGCCCGAGGCATCAACTATGAATCCAAAATTTTCTTTTCTGAACGACTACTGTCAATGGAATAGTTAGCATGAACTTGCAAATGGAATGTTTTAGAAAACGTCTTTACCGTTTCGTTTGGCATTGTGATCGCAAGCGAGCTTCTAGCTTTCTCATGTTGATCATTCTCTTTATATCATAAATGTATTTCTTGCTATTTGTACTTAGCGAACACCGAGTCACGTTTTCATCGAAGTATTTTCTCTAATAATGCCTTAGCTGAACGGCTGAAAGTTGTTAAGCACTGAATTCTATGCATAAAAGAAATATCGTATGTGGAAACGCAATCCAGTGTAGGTTAAGGGCAACAATTACCCCTGATTTTTTGTACGCCTCCGCAAAGAAAACTTTGTATCCTGCAGCCGATATCAAAACGGAGGACACCAGTTCGAATGAAACGAAAACCGTGTCAAAATAAGCGAGAATTTGAAATATGCATTTTGCAGGCCAATTCGTCAGTGCGAATGAAGAATTTCCGGAACTTTGAGGGTCTAATTCCCGTTTATTGCAATTGTTCAAAATTCGGTCGTCCATTTTAAATAAACCAGAATTGTGTAATACCCAACCCAAGACTTTCAACAGCATTTGAACGTATGAAGGGACACTTGGTTACAACGGTTGTCTTAATTTCACACTTCCCACAAAAAAACGGCAAAATTGTCCTCCAGAACTGAGCTTTTGCTAGGCAAGTGCAAGCGTTTTCTGCTCAACTACCAAACTCCAGAGATTAGGAAGAATATCCTGCAATAAACATGGTCGGCTGGCAAGTTTTCCGGCGTCCGAGATGGAGTACCACGCACAGCAAGTCTTCACCGCCTACTACGTGAGACTTGGACGGGCGATGGGGGGGTACAGAAAAACATCCATTGCAAGGTCTTCGAGTTTCCGTTGACAGTTGACGCAGTAATGTAATAACTCAAGAGATGTCAAATGCGGTATCAATATTTACGTGCGTTGCGCAAGTATTATGTTGGTAGTAAAGTACTGCAAGGATTGGAGTTTATTCAGTTCTGAAAACTATCTCAAAGGATTTTTCTACGCTATATTTGTAGGGAAACCGCAATCGAATTTTTGAAATCCCTACAAAGAAAAAAACAAATTGCTGACCTGCCATCATATCTCAAACCTTGGTCGTAAAATGTTCCGAGCCTTTTACACTCAATACGTCTGATGTTTCCAAAGACTATTTCAGAAGATAAGTTTTAAATGTTATTCATTTATGTACAACCTTTCGTCTGTAACTTGAACTTATTTATTACATAGCACTTTGTGATGATGTAAACGCATAACTTCCTGTTGGAGCTGGTGAACTATCTTTACCCTCTTAAATGGAATTTGCCCTTTCAGTAAATTGAATCAAATACTTTCCTAAAGAACAAAGAATCTAAATTCTGCAGTACGAGGTAAAATCTCAGTCACTCTGCAGGCATGACTAGATGAGCTCTCTATCCAATTCGAAGCAGGAAATGCTGGATTGAAGATTACTGAAGCACAGTTTCACGTTAAGATCCTACGATGGCATTGAAAAGAATACACTTACCGCCGACAGTGAGTAATTTTAAATAGTTCTATCCTCTCCCTTTCTTGTGGAGACATTTCTTTAGAAACTCCGGATCGGCAATCGTTTCGATTTCATCCTGGAACGCTGGCAAGGAATGCCAGTAATGGCGTCGAGGAATGTTGCTACAAAGTCAGAAGGTCGAGTATCGAGTATCAAGTTTGTAAGCAAGGTCATTTCAGTATTTCCGCAGAGGCCAATCTGTATCTGCAAATCAGATGACTGCGTGAAATGTTTTTAAAGGTATATGTACCGTAAAGTAGTAATTGTGCTTTTTGTGGAGATAAGATATATAATAAGATTGAATGTATCTTTGAACAGCGTAGGAGAGTCGTTAGTTTGATGACAATCTTAGAATTTTGCCTGTAATTTCATTTTTGATCAGTAAAATACTAGTTCTGGAAGAATGAGAAGATGCAATAAAAACTAAAGTCAATTTACAGCATTTCGTTTACATTAATTAGGATTTCAGTCCATCAAAATATGCAGAATAATACCTAATTTTATGGACGTACTGGTCTCATATCTTGACTATTTAAGGAATGGTATTATCCTTCAGCATTACCATTATTTAGAGTGATTGATAATTACAGATTACTAGATGGTCGGTCAAGTCTGAATGTTGGATAATAAAAAATACCACCATTTTTTTACATCAATTCGAATCTTCTCTGTATTTCCTTTTTGAAAAAGTTCCTGACGATTTAATGGGCGTAGCAAAAATATGACATTCAATAAATTCACAAGTGTTCTGCTACCTACGTGAGAGTGGTTTTCATAATGTATCTCGTGTACTCGGGCTCTTTAGTCACAATTTTGAGTGCCGTAGCACCATGAATATGAGCAATATATTTTACAATAGAAAAAGCCGTCTTTGATCTCGGACTCTGCTGTTATCGTTATAATTAAAATAAAGTCTATGCGCCTGATGTTAATTCAACTTGCGGGCAGCGACCGAGTACCACGCAATAGATGTGAAAAACAGAAATCAGCTGACCATTCGACACTAAGCAGTGTCAGAAAATCATATAACTCTAAGTTGTCCAGTATGAGAAGATAATTTTAATTAATTCAAACATGTTATACTGATAAAGTGTGTATTTCGATTAAAATGCTATAAATTTAGAACAATTACTGTCAATTACAAATCAGTGAGTTGTACCTAGTACAACAATCTATCTTCTGATCTATAATTTAGAGTATTATGCTCATCAAATCTTGTCGTCAAATTTCAATTTGACATCAATCGATATTATACTATGAAATGGTTATTATGGAAAACCTTACTACATGCGGAGCAAAATACGTGCATTACTATGACGAATTTCAATGTGCGGGGTTAGTTCCAGAGTGAATAAATTTTAAAAATATTTCGGTAATGGAACGAAGTAATGATGTATTGTTGAAAATTACACAAAACAAATAGTATCAAGAAATATTATTTCGTCTACATATTTTTGAACGAGGATTTTTTTGCCTTGCGAACTCTCTGTAGTTTGCTTTTGAACCTTTCCATTGGTGCACGAAGCTTTTCCTGTGCAATTTTGTCTCCCGCTTTCTTCAGAGACCCTTGTGAGTCGTCGACAGTTGCGCAGGGCGATTCAAAGGAATCAGCCTCCAGCATGGACGGAACACTGAAGTACAGTGTGGGGTCTTTAGCTAGAGGGAAGGTAGAGGCTACATCTTCTTAATCGAGAACTCAGAAAAATTGACTGTACGCCACGCCTGAGATTATTTGCACGTGTCAGACTGTACGCCAATTTGCAGAAGAGAAAGTCATCATTCTTGAATTTTTTTTTAGTTCAAGAAAGGCAGGAACCCAAATTTCATCAATGAATGAGTTCGAATTCTCTTTCGTTTTCTCTTTAACAGAAATGAGAGTCTTTCTCTTGCTAAATCTATACCAAGCGTAAATACGGTTTTTGACGACAGTAATCATTTCTCATATTATCCAGGATGTTTTCACGCTGCTTTCCCAGCATGCTGTCATTCTGAAGATTGAATTTAGCTTCCTCTGTGAACATCTTTTCGTCAAAAAATACAACTTTCTCCCTCCTTTATTACCCTTTAGGAAGCTCCCAAGAAACTGAATTCCTTCTGTTTGTTTTTGTTTCACGAGATCAATGGGTAGTTGGCGTTTCTTAAAGTTTGACATGAGATGATCTGATGTCCATTTTGGTTATGGTTCTTTCGAATATTTGCTGATATTCATCAGCAGGTCTGTTTTTCTCATGGATCGCTTTGAATTTCTTCTGACCCGGACATTTCTCTTATGACTTTGGGGGAGCAGGGTGAGCGGGGGCGTCCTCTCCTGGGACAGCCATTATCAGTATCAAGGTCATTGAATAATTCAAAAAAGTCATGAATAGTGTTTTTCGTCAAATTTGATTGATTAATAATATACGACTGCAAAGGAGCTGAAATATGTCTTGTAGTCCATTTGTTACTTTTTTTATAAAATAATTGAGGTTTGACATGTTATAAGTTACCTAATTTTGAAAGAAGAAAAGGTATACACCGGTCACTTCATCAACTATTTAGGGGTTGTAGGCGATAGAAACTAATAGTGATTTAAGCTGAAAAAGAATTAAGGCTTTTTTGTCTTACCCGTACTCAATGTCGAAATAGGGTGGCCGAGCTCCGCTGCTCTCTATACAAGGAATTTATTTGGACTTCTGGGATTTTGAATTGTAAATATTTCCAATCACGGCTTGCAGCTCGTAGCTTACGTCTTCGATAGCCTCGAAATATTTCAGAAATTTCAGAAAACTCGAGTAAGTTCAAGTGTTTGCCTGCCAAAATAAATCAAACTTTCTGGTTTGCAAGTAATAGGGCAACCAAGATTACTGCAAGGCCTTAAGGAGCTTTGAAGCAAATTTTTACTGATTAAGTTAATAATGAAATTTTTTCGAAATAACATAATAAACTATGTGAGAGTTTACTACAATCATTCGTAATTTACAGCCAATGATTTGATATTTTTGCATTGTTTGCTAAAGTTGTTATAAATATAGTGTACTCAGAATGAGCGGTAAATTTTCGATTTAATTTTGCGTAACAGAACAAGACTAGAAATAGATTAAACTTCTGGATCTTTCCTGCTGAAAAGTATCTATTTCAGTAGTGAGCACACGAACTACTTTCCGAAATGCTTGAAGTAAAAGTTTGCAAAACAAAATGATTACAATTATTGTTAATACCTTCGTAAGTTCATATCAGCTTATTTTGATGGTATGCCAAACCTGAAGTCAATGAACAATCAAAATGGGTATGATTATGCTCATAAGAATTTTAAAAAATGCCAAGCAAGCATATTCATTAATATTCACTTGAAAAAAATTCATTTAGAATACTGTAACACTATCATTTCTATCATTTAGCTCATGTTAAGATTTATTTCAAACATATCATTATGAACAGCAAATTTTTCCCCTTAGATCTGAATTATGCATTGTTGTTGCTGCTATTTTCATAGTCCTTCAGGTAAAAAAAATTAATAGTCCCGTATATTAAATGTTATATCTAGTCCAAGGTAAAAGTAATTTAAATGCTTGGAGCCTTTTCCGTAGATTTTACAAACGAATAATTTTCCTATAGCAAATGCAATTGAAATGGAGGATCTGATCTGACTGATGATAGGCAACAAGTTCTTTAAAGATTTGATTGGAAATTTTTATTTTACGATTTATTTCCTTTGATCTTATCTGTCTGAACATGTGAAATACATTTCTAAACCTGCCTGGTGTAGAATTTTGAGTTGCTCTCTTCTTTGCTATTGCTTCAAGCTCGTTGTGCAGCCGCCTAGTATGTTTCATTTCAATTTATCGTATCTGGTTGCTCATTGCAAGCTGAACAGTTGTGCTGGTCTGGTGACACTCTCATTAATTATTTTAGAAGTAATAGTTTAAAAAAAGGTTTTTCAACCGTAAATGTGTACTGTAAATCTCACATGAAATAACTGCACTCTGAATTCAGGCGGAAAAACCTGAGTCTGTCATACGCATCTAATCAAACATGCTCACACATAAATGGAAATATATATGTATAATCCGTAGAAAGTTTACGCTGTGCGCATTTAACTTCAAATAACTTGTTTAATTTCGAAGTACTGAAAAACAGCTACTTACTGGGGAGATTAATACAAGCTTTTTTAAGTTTACAGGTTTCAACTTCCTTAATTTCTTTTCTATCCACCGACCGACAAGCCATTCTTCATTCACACTTACGGAAAAGCTAATGTAAAGAGGTACTGATGAACTTTTGCAGTTTATGGCACATTTATTGCACTGACAAACGTAGTGCTCTACGGAAATAATATCATTCGCATTAATTTATCGTTTGTTTTAGGAATTATTGAATTCTAATTACTCAGAGCTGTTTTGATCATGAATACAGCCATCGAAGCTTCCGGAAGATAATCTAAGCACTAAATTTTCTCTCGCTTATTAAAAATTAGAATTTAATTTGTTAGGGCATTGGAAGATATAACGACCAAAATGTTCTAACTGGACAACAAAAAACATTTTACGTGATAGAATCGTAGAATGAAACATCTACTATTCAGAATGATTAATATATCAGAAATTAAAGCTGGAACTGAGTTATGCTTTAACAATATTTTGTCATCACGTTTTAATTTGATGTAGCTCACACTCTTATTTAGAATGATTATTTGTTCATAAAAGCTAAGGTAAACGCCTAAGGTTTCAAATTCATCGTATAATCACATTAAATTATAATTTAATTGCACATCTTATACCTGAAATTATATATATAATTATCAGATGCAAGGATGCTCTGAGTACACAACCAAATAAATGGCAATGTTTTTTAAAGATAATATACTCCTCATTTGCATTTATTTCCACCAGGCTTTTAAGGTATAACTGAACTTTTCATTGCTGCAAATAATGTTTTTCCGCAGGCGAGGATCAGAAAGTCATTGTTATTTGAGTTTTTATTTATGCTCAGTTAACCTAAATTAAATACTGGAAGCCATTTCCATCATTCACTTTCAAACGAATCTTGCCGTAATCATTATTATTCAACTTTCTTCAGAATTATTACAACAGTGATTGCTATGCAAATATTTGTGTAACAATTAGTACAATTCATTCCAAGAATCGCTCACAGAATAGGATATTAACCTTGGTTGTCAGTCATTTGTGGCCGTGGTATTACATACAAGCTTCTTCATCATTATCAATTGATGATAACATGTACATAGGGTAATATCGATTTGAAAAAACAAGGTCACAATCCAATAAACTTTGGCGTGCTGATATTGTTTTTTACATCAAGTTATTCTCCGCATTTCAGTCAGCAAAAAGTAGGTTGAAATTGAGTCTAAACATGGCAAATTTCCCCCTTATTCATTCCAGGGATTTTGTTGGCTGCTAATTTGTGCGTTGAAAACAACGATAACCACGCACCTAGACCCTGCCTGCTTGATTGAAGTTTCAACTCTAGGTATAGTGAGTGATGCCGTGAACAGTACATACAGAATTAAAAAAATATTGGATATTGCCTAATAGGTCATCCTCAGCTATAATATTGATTGGTGTAAAGCATAGTCGCACGGTATTTCAAACTGAATCAATGACGATACACACCGATATCGAAATAGCTGTCGGAGAATATCATTTCACCACGACCAATAAGAAAAAAACAACTGATTACAATACCATGACATTTTAACGACATTTCCAAATGTCTGGACCGAGTTTTCTTCACGTGGTTTCATTTCAGAATGAGTATCATGAATCGCATGAGTAGTTTTTGCTGATCACCTGAGTGCTGCAATCGCGTTCAGCTGAACGCAATTGAGTAGTTTTGATATTAAGTCTGCGGAAAAGGCTCCTAATATTTCATTTACTTTACCGACATATAGCAGAAAATAGGCACAAGTGACTAACACTTCTGAATTTCTTACCCTTAAAATTACCGAAAATAGCCACGGACACTAGAGCTATGAGCCAAGAAACTTAAAAATATTTACAGTTCCGATTGATTGTTATTAACAAAGCCTAAATATTTTCATAGTAGCATTCTTTTCCTGTCCTAGGAACGAAATGATAACAGAATCAATTAAGAAAAGGTACAGCTTTCGTATAGAATGTCTTTGTTTCTCGATTATCCATTTATTTTACCAATTTCAACCGTAATGTAACAAATCTCATAATATATCTGCTCAAATAAGTGATAGCTCGTTGGTTAAAAAACAAAGAAATTAACAATTTTTTAGTGAAAATATTTCTTTTTTGTTTTTTTAAAGAAAAAATACTTTAATAAAATATATATTTTTAAAAAAATATTTTTTGTGACATTTTCCTCATTTTTAACTAACGAGCTATCACCGATTTAAGCGGATGTATTATGAGATTTGTTACATTACGGCTGAAATCGGCAAAGTAAATAGATAATCGGGAAACGGATAATCATGGAAAATTGAGCTAGAATTGCATGCTAACTCAGCCTGTAGTCAAAGACCAGGTACCATGCAAATGATATGAAAATATGAGGATAGAGATAACCCTAACCCTGGTAACGGCGAAGATCTGAGTTACTGAGAATACTACATGACCTTATGGATTTTCATAGCAGGTTAGAGTTTATTCTCACGACCGATAGATTTTGTCTGGAAAGATATAAATCTTGTAGAAATTCAATGCAATCGTGAGCGCTTCAAACGCACTCTTCTTCTATCGCTGCCTGAGAGAATTTTATAAATAAGGTCTACGGAAAAGGCTCAATATTTCATTTACACTTCCGTATACATAGAAGCAAGAATTTAATGAGCAGCATTTCTCACTCTCACACGTTTAAAATTATGCAAACGACAAGAAAAACTGCTGATGTATGAATGGAACTAAAAAACAACTGCATCACAAATTTATTAGTAATGGAGAAGCAACGTCATACGTGCAGGTGCCGGCTCATCGTATATGACGTCAATTCATAATACTTTCCAGGATGATTAAATTGAAATGGCTTAACCGTTTGTATTGTAGGTTATTGATCTCATCCTAACAACGAATCATATACTTTTAAAGTGTAAGGACTTGGAGGGATGCTTTTGTGCATATGCAGCGACTATTCCAGTAATAACAATCGTCATAAATCGAAACCTTTTTTTTCTTTGTCTTATTGCTTGTAGTTTTAGTTTTCGCCGTATTTGTTAAATTTCAGTATGAATGATTTTCAGTAATTTTTAAAAGCCTGTTACACACTCTCATTGCGAAACTATCTCCTGCCGCTACACAAGTTCAACGATGTAACGATTCCTTTTAAAAAATAATCCTTGCCAATTCGTACCAACCTACATTTTGAAGTGACGGTAAATTTTGATTCCATAATACTCACAGTAAAGTTTCTCTCTGTCACGGTGGTGGCAGAGGATCTAACGCAACTAATTTTACCCAGACGTGTCGGAATAGGCACAGACTCTGGAACTGGAAGAGCGTTTTAAGCTATCGCTTTACTGTATGGATGTGGGTCGGACGAGAGGTGGCCCAGCAGTCGGCGTGTGGCAGTGAAGGCGAGTGCATTGTGACCCTCCTCGCCGTTTGACCTCTGCCACTCCTACCTCGGTACCGAAAACAATAATAAAACCGATGCTTTCTTAGCGCGTACAAACTTTTCTCACGTTTTAAGAGTGTAATCAAAGCACGCATTGACCTCAGGTGTCGGTTTAGTCCGTCGGCATGAAGTGACATTTGAATAATCGTCAAAGTTCTAGTGTTACAAAATTGATATTCTGATTAAAGAACGTGAACAAATTCCTCGGTCTACAGTTAGAATTGAGCAGCTGGGAACCATACCTGGCGTTTGTATTGATGCACCGGAAGCTCTAATGTGTGAACAATTTAAATAAGAACGAAATTTTTTTAACCTCGCGCTAAACTGTTTTCAATAAGAATTAGCGCATTTGCGTATTAGCGTTAACAGAATCACTCAGAAATTTGTTGAGCGTCTGAGTGATTATTCTGTACTCAAAAGCTGTATATAAGCTTCAGAAACTTTAGCTACTCTGAAAGACATAAGTTGTAGATAGATAAACCAAAGAGACTCTCACTCGTGAAGCTGGCATTGAAGAGTTGTATTTGTGATCAGTGAACTGCATAATTCAAGCGCTGCCTTTAGTCCTAACTAAAGAACGCCTGACACTAAACACTGTATCATGAAGTTGCATGCATTGCGCTTCCAATATGTGAACTCTTTTATTCGACTTTCGAGGCTAATCTGAAGGCGCCAAACTTTCTCTTCGCTCAACAAACGCCTAACGAGCGAAACATTCTTCTTCAACATGAAGACCTTACTTCATGAAAGTATTTTTATAAAATTTGGAAGAAATTTCTCGAGAGCTAAATCTGAACGATTCGCTGATTGTTCTCAAACGTACAACACTGAAATTATACAAAAATTCCTCTGAACATTGGTTTTCTTCAAATTTTCTACAACCATCACAAGTTAAACCGCAAACAATGCGGAAAGTTGTTTCTTTAGTAAATGTTTAAGAAATCTTTTCGCGAAGAACTTCTTCTGAAAACGATCGAGATAAATTTCTATAAACCTCACGAGGACTTGCGGACGCCCCGAGTTCTTTAACGTAAATATTTAAGTAGCTTTGAGAGATTATTAGAAAATATTCTATCGTTGTTGTGATCTTCGTTGTTTGCAATTGTTGTGCGTTCAAGTTGCTACGTGTTCAGTCTTCTCCTGACAAGGTGAGTTGCATTCATCATATCTGAATGTACGTGTTGCTGTCAATGGTTTCTGCAATTTGCTCCCCATAATATGGGATCTGGGGCCCTTATTCTAGCAAATTATGCACGTGTTGACGACGCCGATGACGGCAGCTATAATCGAACCCGACGACCGAAACTTCGGATAGTTGCTCTCAGGACCACGAGGCAGTAAGTAATTGTAACATTGCGCGTGCTGTCGTTTGTGTTCGAAAATCTTTTTGGAGATTGAATTAAGACTGGGCATAGACTGAGCAGCAATTTCCAGCTCTGATCATGGTTATTGCACGAGAACTTCGATACGCTCATGTGGGATATTTGCTGTTTAGCGTCATGAACTTCTCAACGTTGCCATTCATATGCACTTTTCATTCAAATTTATTTGTTTTGATAAAAGAATTATAGCATACCTGTACTACTTATGTTCATGAGATATCAGTCATTTTACTGAAGTGATTGTACTATCAAGATATGATACTCATCAACTGAATATTTTTATAAGTTTAGTTAAGCAAAATTAAAGTCACTAAACCCTGGGCTTAAATCAAATGAGTTCTTGTCTACCTATGGAAATGCCAAGATTGCCCTCGATTGCGACTTAATCCTGAAATAAAGAGGTGCGTAGTGAGCTTGAATGTATATTTTTTTTAAAGCGCACAAGTCCTGAAAATATTTTTTTTTGTAATTTGACAAATTAGACGTTTAGAAGGAAAATGAAACAAATATAACCTCGGGAACGAACAATATTTAACTTAGGGCTAAATTCGTTTCACATTTTTGAAGGTTTAATTTAATGCACCTCAGTTTATGACAAGACCTTATAATTTTTAAGGAATAAATATTTGAATTTGTGAACACGAATCAAAAGACCGTCTTATTGCCAGTCCGTTTTATTACTGCTACATGATAATTAATGTCGCAAAATTGCTTCTTTTAGCTGCTGTCTGAGCAGTAACAATGCGCTTGTACTTTGGTGGTACATTTTGATGTGTTGTTTCCGATTACGGATTTGTAATTGGGAAAATTACCTACTCAAATTGAAGGTTAATGAATAAAGGGTCTATATTCACGTCAGAAATGTAGCCTTCAGCGGTTCTGTGATAACCTGGGTGAAATAACCACGTCTTTCTTAAAGTTAACCGAAGGTTCGATAAGGAATTAAATATTCTGCGTAAGTTCTTGAAACTACTTTGGTGGCATCAACAGAAGTGTTGTTTCACAAACAAATTTTTTCATGTTCTGTCAATATTAACAGAATCTTCATTCTCAGCTTAATAAGCTGCAAAGGAGGTTTCAAAGAGCGTTCGCCCGTTACTCTAAAAATCAACTCTCGATTTAAGGTCGAAGAGCTTCAAGTGGTTGCCTTAGAAGTTCTCTCCTCTCCGTCCATTTAATTGTCAGCGAAAAATTAAGATTGCCTTTTGAAATCCCGCAGAAGGTGAACTACAGAATACTTAAATACGATCAGGAGAACGTACGGGAGTTATCAATGTGAAAATTTTAACGGAGGAATTTTGTTCGAAATTCATCTATTTTTCTCGCCAGAATTGCAATAGATGGTACGAGATAATGTACGAGTTACTTCGTGCCACAGGTTATTTTCTAGGGTTATGATAGAGCCTATGACTCAGCTGGTGTATAGTATTGAAACCATTGTTTTACGTTTATGCCTCACTTAATTTTTAAAGGTTGTTTTTCGTGAGGATATTACAGATAAAGTTGAAATATTCACTTCAATTATTTTAAATATTTATTGAAAAACATCCACTTTCCGGTCTTAAAGCTCACAAAGTAGATAGATGTGACAAATTTTTTTAACAAAATAGATTTCAATCTTATTTCAAGGTCATTTCTAAACCTTCTTGTATTCTGAAGCGAAAAACCAAATAAACTCAAACCAAATACCAGCTCCTATCTTTTGGTGAGTTGGTCGACCATGGAGCAAATGGACTTGTAAATTTCAAAGATATATTCAGCTTTAGCATCAAACTACATACATAGAAATGAAGTACTTGTTAAAAATGAAAATATGAAAGATAGTAAAATAAATTTGGGTCTTAGAAAGGCAACTTTTTGTTAAAGTTATGTGTTTATGCGATAGCTCACTTTGCTTTAGTTCGCTCAGACTTGTTTACAAGAAGCCCCACAGGTACAAATTCTTCAAAGGCAACCGAAATATTCTATCAGCAATCGCGAAGTACCGGTTTTCGGATTCTACCGGAGGGTACAAAGAGCCAGAATGAAGGAAGTGGAAACTTTGTTAATTAGAAAAATTTTCGAATAACGAACTTTTTCTTTCTGGTGACAAAATTTCATTGCACACTCCACTCGCTGCAACACATTCGGGTTAATTCTCACTTTCGAAGATAGAAGAATATCATTTGATTCAGTGTCACTAGCAGAGCTTTGTGAATAGTAACGATGCAATGCTAATATTGGGGTATTTGAAAAATTCGATTCCAACATCAAAATATGTGCTCGTACAGTAATTGGATTGTAGAATGAAAGGGTGATATACACTGGTACACGAAATTCTACACTTGTTAAACGTATATGCTACCAGTTCTGATAATCAAATTAAGTCGAAGTTTTGCACTTGTGCAAACCAAGACGTTTGCGTTTACGAGAGAGAATTTTCACTCAAACAATGAAATATTGTGAATAGTAAATGATCTACAAATCTATTCCAGGTCCTTAGAGATATTGTTATTTACAAACTACCATTTGAGTAGAAAGAATCAGTTTTTTAAAAGTTTTTTTAGAGCTCAATATATAAAAAAGCAAGAATTGTAAATGATTCATAAAGAAAATCGCATTGTGATAGTGTAAAAGAAAAATGATTTCAATCCTTCTGGTGTACTTTAAAATAAACCTTAACTTAAATATTGATCCCCTGTTTTCCTCATTCAGGTTTTCACACGCAGCTATTACACTATCTTTCTGAATAATTTATTTGTTATTTTTTCCACCCAGAGGAACGATTTTTCCTGACAATCTTTGTAATAATTCCATTATTAATGGTATTCGTTTGGGTATTATTAACATGCGAATCACTGTCTTTCAAAAGATAAGAACTTTTTTGCTATACAGAGAAATAGTAGGTCATTACAAATTTATTTTTAAGGAACTTAGGGAATAATTTGCGGTTGAACTCCACATCGGTGCCACCATTTGCCCGTGAATTAGATGAGCCGAGACTGACCAAGAGGGACGATGAAATGTTCGCTCAAAAAAAGGCCTCATTCCGCCTGTTTAGCTCAGATGGATCTCCAATTTTCTTGCAGCGTGCGGCGGCACTCAGACCAATGTCAGGGGTGACACAAGTTTGTGTCACGACCGTCTTCTCGGTAAAAGTTTTGACTTCTTTACAGGTGTCGTCTGACTACCGAGAAAAAGAAAAAAAAGACTGTTCATACTTTTCTGCCGTTGGCTTCGCACGTCTTCCTGGAGCAACTTCTGCAGCTTGCCAGGAGCCGGACTTTACTGCCAGGATTGTCTCCAGGCCTTTGACTGATGCACCATATCTGCTTGAATGCTTTTCTTCGAAGGCAATGTTTTCTTTCCATCTTGGAAAGCATGTATGCACATGTGCTCAAGTGAGTTATGGTACGCAGTTCAGATCGGCATTCGTTCTTTGGCGAGAAGTTTCTTTGATGAACGTGAAGAACTGAGGTGATCTCAGAAGCTATACACTTTTACGAGCAAGCATAAAGTGAAAGGTTATGCGCATGACATCCAGAGGCAATCTATGACGACCTCGTTATTGCACGTCAATGATTTACAGTAGAACGTGACCAAAACACTTCTTAAGAGTTCGAAATTTAATGCTCAGGTCACGATCGCGCTATCAATATTCACTAAATGGTGATGTATGCCTTCGCTCCAGGCTACTTGAGAGCTAGGAAAGCGATAGAAGTACGGTCTGCTTCTGGTCCGGCTCATAGCTCAAAGCTCAACAGAAAGTTATGAGGCAATAGCAACATAAACTTGGATTAGAGAACAATGCATAGCACTTGTAGTATTTACCCAAAATATCTTCTGTTATTCCCAAAACAGCTTCATATTTTCAAATTATCGTCTGATATTTCCATTACTGCGTCTTTGATTTAATTGAAGTCTGCTTGTGGAAACATCATGTACGCAGTAATGCCTGTCAGGGAATTCAATTTTTGCTCGTAGTTGCAATTATTTTTATGAACGCCATGAGTCGGTCTGCGAAAAGGATTCTAGATTTCCATCAATCAGCCGAAAAACTTACAACCTAAGTCTGAGATTTCCAATTCAACTTTATTTAAGAAGTAATAAGAAATATTTTCAAATGAGGTGAAAAAGACTTCAAGGGTATATAAACAGGCCACTTAATTTTCTAGCCCATATTTAACTTTTCTTTAGACACCCTCACTCGTCATATAAGAGATGTGCTATCAATCACAAGCTAGAATTTGGAAAACCTACGTATGAAGACCTATCCTTTTTTTGAATTCTAGGCTGAAAAGTACGATGTATATTCAGTAAGCAAGAGCAAGATAAACTACTGAATACTTAATTAAATACAGAATGCAGCAGATGGTATGCTAAGAATACTTATTAAACGACTAAAATCTCAGTGCGTTTCAACCGATACATTTCTGTTGCACCTGTGACTGAAATCAGTTCGCTGTACTACACGATTTCTAGTACCAGTACTCACGAACATACACATTCCGATGCACAGCGCGCAACAGTGCATGCACGATGTGAGTTGGAAAACGTTGGCTTCACTACTAGAGCTCTCGGTGTTGGTGAGGGAGAGCACACTGGAAAGAGTTCTCGCCTCCCACCCTCCTTCTTCCCACTCCGCTGTTCGCACTCTGCTGAGAGGTGCTATCTTTCTGTCCATCTTGAAGATGTTAGCATTGTCGCCCCCACATCTGGCACCAGTGATTTATGTATTTTAAAGCCTTTTTATATTTCTATCAAACATACCTGTTCCAAATGAAACGCAGTTTGTACCATTTCCTTGCATCAACGATATTTATATTTTATTCTAGATGATGAAAAAGGCCCTCATGAACGAAAAGTTCATTCGTACAGTACCAGTTCTTGTTAATTTGTATGATGAGCGGCAAGCGACTTCTGCGGCTCTTCTGTATATGATTCTCAAGTGAATTATTTAATTATAAAATTATTCATGATAAAACATTTTTGCTCTGAGAGGATCAGAAATCAGGACAGATATTCTCTCAAAAACCTGAATTACAAGTGCAGTGAGAGTCTATAAAATGAAAATTACCGCCAAATTGAATTGGCGGACTGAATTGGTTATTAAAATTTTCAAACAATTGAAATCTAGCTTACAAATTTAGGCGAGAAACATGCGATTGGATTACGTAGAATTAAAAGCACGTTTCAAACATCAGCGTTTGCGAGCCATTTTGTTCCGTATATCTATTGCATGGCATTCATTACAAAGATTTGCTTCAGAAACCGCAGAAAAGGGCCATCAATGATGTTTCGCAGAGGTTACATTTTTTATTCAAGGCAAATCGGGACGCACGGCGGCGGTCCCGATCGCTTAGAAGCTTCTTCGAACCACATTTTAACCTTGAATTGCCGTATGTTTCCATGGTTAGTAGAGCAGTATAACAGTGCGGCACAAAACACCAGCGAATTCCGCTCTTTCCTTATCTTGGTGTCCTATAGCGCGACCAAATGCAATAGCCTCTGTGCGCCATTCCGGAATGTTTTGTTTTCCTCCCAGCGTAGTGGAGCTACGAGGAAACAAGTTTATACCTTGCCAGCTCTGAATGAAAACTCATTTTTATTCACAACTTGCATACAACTGAACTTTGGTCACAGCCGTGAAAGTCGACTGATGAACGGAATAAATAACTGAAGCTCAAAAAATGACTACATTTTTTGAGAGGAGTTAATAAATTATAAATCAAGTTTGGTTAATTACATGGTCAAGATTGTTAAAAAAATATGTTTCCACCTTGATTAATTAAAAGAAAAGTGATGAAATTATCCTGCTTCAATATTAATGCTGCACTAATATATCCGTCAACGACTGGAGACAAACGAGTTATACCGATGAAATCGGTCGCACATTATCATGAAAACATACGGTAAAAACGCGCGGTAAGGTTCGAACACTTATGGAAGTCGTTATTGAAATCATTGAGAAAATTTGTATATAGACATACATTTGTTATTGGGAGTTCATCATTTTCTGAGGGCTTACCATGACTCCGATGAATTCATGGTGCATTTATTTTTTCGTTATTCATTCTTTTTTTTTAAATGCTTTATTTCATATTTGTTTTTAACTGCGAAAACCTTCATTGTAATTGAGCTACTCTCAATTTGCATATCAGAGATAAAAAGGATTATTATATTTCATAATTTTTCAGAGAAATTATAAAACACACCATGACGGAAAAGAATTTAGTAATTCGCAATAAGAAATCTGTTGGAAACCTTACTAAAAGCCGAGTGAACAAAAGGAAATGCAAAGCAGTAGCCCCGAATTTAAACAATGCTTCTTTGTGACTCCATCCCCTCTGAAATATAACAATTTATTCCCGCAATGAACCCAAAATAAAACATCGCACATTATTTACCTTTCAAAATATTGCATGAGATTTCAGACTGCTGCTCCGAAACAAAACTGGTCTCGAGCGTTCAATGAACAACACACACGCGACAACAAAGGGTCTCTGAGAGTCCCCTAGAAGACTACGCACGACCAAACCCCGTCCGTCTCATAGCTGAATATCTTTGTGATGAGTAGAGGGAATTTAGGACGATGAAGCTTGAGTGAGTGCAACACATGAAAGCCATAGCTCCCTAACTCTGCTCGTAACCATAAAAGGCTTTCTCCCAAACGGTCCCAAACTGCGCACAGTCTCTCTCGTCATATAAAGTTAGAAATTAAGAGCCCTCGCTTGCTTCTCTTTCTTGGTCAGAAAGCTGGACAGTCACAATAAAATGGTATGAAGCTTTTCTGGCCAGGAAAGCTTTCTCAGAGTAAGTAAAAACAAGTTTGCTGTAGCTGCTCTCGCTCGCGTTTTGAGAAGTTGATGAAATGTTACTGATTTTATTTTATGAGCATATGATTAAAAGTTTTCAAGTTCCTTACAAGAATTTCTGAACATGTTTTTCATTTTTCGAACGCCCACTTGAAAGAGGACATTCTATGGAACTTATCTTCCACTATGTTTACGAAAAATAAACGAAAGACATCAACGAGAGAGTACCGAACGTAGAAAATATTTTTTTTCTAGAATTCAAATGTAACAAACCCTTATATAATCTTCTTTCAGCTTCCATCAAGGTCATATCAGTAGAACCTACTCGGTAAGCTTCACTTGGACAGATATAACTTGCCAATACAGACTCTTCCTACGACGTTCCAACGATGGTTTGCAAGCTGCCAAACTTTGGTCTTCTTCACATCCGAGCCCCAAACTATAGCGGGCTTCATCATCAAGGAAGCAACGGACACATTGTGCAACTTCCAGACTCGGAGGCGGTAACTTGCTGGCATCACGGAAGCAGATAATGGAAAATTGGAAACGCGTGAAGCGCACTACGCCCAGCTTAGAGGGTCTTACGGCTCTTAGAGCAGGCCATCAATTTCATGAATGATACACTCGAAATCTATGCTTTCAGTGACGACTTCTCTGGCTACTTTGGAAGAGAGTTTTCATATTCTCTGTTTGTAAACATAAACATACAGTGTAAGAAGACAATCCCTCTCTTGTTACGCGTCTGTTTAAATGATCCTCTGCTGAAAGGAAAATTGTAGGTGGATAGTTTTCAAGATCAAGATACAAAACACAATTTCGATGGTAGTCTTTCTAAAATAAAATTCTGATGCTGGTAGCATGCACATACTAGTCAAGAAGATGAATCAAACTCATTTTTAATCGGAGTGTGATTTCGAGAATGTGTTTAAGTTATTTCAAGTGTTGGGCGTTACCAGCTAACTGAGGGAGCACTCGACTTGAGAGCCGTAGGAATTGATCATTTAGGTCTCTCGAGGAGCGTAATGCAATCACGGCATCCAAAAAATAAATTCTTCTGAGTGAAAAGTAATATTAAAGTAAGATTATGCCATTTTACTAAAGCGTTTTACAGTGGGTTACGGTAATATCATCCCGAGAGTTTAATAATGGTAGCACACTGAAATCTTTTCTCGTATCGTGACCAAACATTGGAAGCGATTTTTCCATCCTGTTTTACGGCTGTTAACTACTCTACATAAAAGCAAAATGCATTTCCATTAACATGCTATGTTTCTTTTACTTCTATTCTACTTTCAGAACTGGATGGTATACGCAATCTGTTTTTTCTGAACCTTCAGAATGTTGACTTTAATGCATGTCTGCGGATAATTATAATCATTTAACTTGAACGTGATGGCCCACACCATGAAGGCTGACAACGTTATAGCAGGATATTGAATAACCATATAATACATCTACGGGTGTCCAAAAAGTGTATTAAGTCTTTGAAAAGACGTTGGTGATTACTATTTATTTGGCTTTTTTTCCTGAAGCTAGATATTTACAGGGTTGTGTTGAAGACAATAACATTTTGACAAAGAGGATTTCATTGCGCGACAGTATTTGTTTCTGTTTTTCGGTGTCTTCAATTAATTCTAACGTGTTCACAAATGTTCGAACAACTGATAATGGAAGCTCTGTGAATTTGCAAATAGTTTTGTTCATAATTTTGAGAAGTTAATAGGGAATTTTTTCAAATCATCGACTGATGCTAGGTTTTTGAGGAAAACCTTCTCCATATTAAAAACGTATGTATAAAAGTCACCTAAATTGTCGTTTTATTTTTCGTTTCATTTTTTATACTTCTAGTAACGCTTGATGACAACTTTGTTTTTCAAAATCAATTTTATCCCCTTTATTACTAATTAGAATTGTATCTAAAGCTAAAACAGAATATATAAGGAAATATTATTTAAGAAGTGGGTACATATTTTTTCCGGATAAACTGCTACTCCATGAATTATGTTTTGTGCAAGTTAATAAGCCTAGCTCAAAATTTAGTACCATTATCTTTCATGAGGAGAGTGTATAAGAGGTGTTAGTGAGTATAGAAACTATTTTTCGTATTTTTCTTCATGAGTGAGTGACAACACTCATCTTAGAAGAGCTCTGGCAGAACGCGGTACGAGCTTTCGAACTAAAACAATTGAAGCATCACATTTATAGCATCATATTTATGTGCTCTGTGTATGCCTTGTTCCCTTGAGAGCAGTTTTCAAACTGAAAAAAAATCTGTTGGATATTTTTGGATAACTTTGTTGAATTCTTAGTTTAGAGACAACCATATTTTGCATAGCATAAAAGTAACCATTCAAGTCTGACCTGGTAATTCAATACAGAAGAGAAAACGTATTTAGAGTTTCAGTTACAATTACTCAATTCGAAATCAGTGGTATCGCATATAATTAAAGCGAACTACGGATAAACAATACAAGAAGATAAACAGATTATGGTTTTTATTTATGTCTTTCTTGGTTTGTCACGCGACACTTGAGTTAGCATTAGAATAAAATTTGTAGTCTAAAAACATCGAAGGACATTTGCGGGACATTTTTCGATAAATTGCTTTCAATCAGCGAATTTATTGTAATAATTCACTTTTATGCTGCTTGTCTTTGGCTCCGTGTAGTTGAATTTATTTCAAGAGAGGGTAAAATACAATTTCAACAGCCTTAAAACTTCAAACGGCTGTGAGAACCAACAATTTTTCTCTCTGTAAATCAAATTCGGTTAACTTGGACAGACTTAGAGGGCCTAGAGAAATGCTCTGTCAAACCTCTTCGGAAATATATGTATACGAATGAATTATTTTCCTCACAGATTACGCGGAACTACATAGTCTAAATTTGCATTCGGCAGTAGGCTTTCGAGTTCTGACTGCAAAAGTGGGAGCAGAGACACTCTCGCAGATGCTGAGGGCCCTTGAGTCGAATACTCTCGAATTGATCCCGTGGGGCAATTCTGGCGCGTTGAATTTATTCCTATGGTCCAAGTTCTGTCACTTGATCTCGTCTTCGTGTCCCTCAATAGTTCGCAGGAAAAACATTCTCTGACAACGGTGTGGTCAGCGGTGAACTTGTGAGGTGGAGTTCTCGGGGTCTATGGACCCTGGTTCTCGGAGTGACCATCTCTAGTGACGCGGAGGGGGGAGTGGTCATTGTCCAGGTCACTGAAGTTCAGGCACTCTAAATTGCACACAAACTCTACAACAGGAATTTGAGTCTTTTAATTGGTACCTGGAGGGCAACTCAGCAGAGTGCTAAAGGTCCAGAAGGCTGCTCGGATTAACGTTAAAGTGAAATTTCACAGAAGAAGAGTAAAATGAGAAAATAGGATCATGCTGTTCGAGAGGCTTAAAATTCTTTGGGATAAGAAAACTAGATCATATTGAAGTAACATGAAATGTTGACGACTCGAATTGGTCGAAGTTATAAATTAATTTTATGATACAGTTGGTTAGAACCTTGCTTACTGGCCATGCAAATTTCAATTCGAATGCATTTGAATTGGACTTCAAACCAGAGCAAAAGTTACAAGCGTCTAAGACTTGGGGTTCTTAGTCCCACGGCGCTTTCGCTCCGCGATACCGGCCATCAATACTGAATGAGGCAAGTTGCATAGAACTGAATATATGAATAGCGACATTGGCTGGCCTGTGTGCTTTTATTCTACTATTCTTCCATTGTTAGTTTTTTTTTATTGTTGAAGGGTGACTACATGAATTCAACAGCTGAGTGCATATCACGAACACGTTTAATAAATTTGAAGCTTTGCAAGCCCAGTGCCATTCTTTCTGCTTTAGGGCAAACGCTTTGTATTAAAAAAAAAATGAGATTGATTTGATCAGTTTCTACCGTAATTTCAAATATGAATGATAGTAAGGAGGAACAATTTGACTAACGCTAGACTTTTATGTGCGACATATGCATTGAATTATTTTTTACTTGAATGTTCGAGTAGAGGGCATTTCGCACTTCGACAAAAAATTATTTATTTATCTTAATGAAAAATTGCACAAAATACCAAGAATGTACAGGTTACAGACTTAAGTTATATGAAGTCTTTCTATGAGGATTTGAGATATTAAACCTTAAACACATCTGAGCAAAATAATTTAATGCACTTTGATTTAAAGAAACTTCAGAGCTCGTTCAGAACATTCTCTAAGAAGAAGCGATCGAATTCTCAAAATCTACTCATGAACCTTCCTATAAGGTGTGTGACAGTGCAAGAGTAAACAAACATGCGGGATAGTGAGAGAAAGAATAACTATTTTCCTTATACATTTACGTGAGTCAAGTTTTTAGTTCCTGCCTCATTCTTATATACAAATTCATATGAGATTTCTCCAAGATGAAATGCTGAGCAAGGTACAGAATATTAGACTGCAGACGTACACATGAAGTTCGTTCGACTTGTATTAATTGATTGCTGGTGAACATTATGAATTTTACAGCTTCGAGACACCTGGCTATTACAAAAACTATTTTCTCGAATCGAAGGCCATAAAGAAGTAATCTGCGGTCTGAATCTACCAGCTTGTGATTTTTGGCTGGATATTTCGATTATACCAGGTCCACCTTTATTCTTTGTAGTCACGCAAACATTTAGTGTCTCAGACCTTACGCAGACATGCAGTCGATAGCGAGGGCTAGATCGGCACTTCATAATAGATCTCCGTTGAACTGTGGAACTCGTCATCATGACGGCATACTCACTATTTATTCTAGACTTCATGCAACTAAAATGTATTCATTGAATAATGCTCAAAATACACAATTTTCTCTCCGTGTGACGAAGTAAAAGTAAATACGCACATAAGCTATCATAATTGATTCTCAATTCTCAAGAGAATAACCTTGACAATTGCGCATTGGGAGCATACTGGTCCAGATGACCTCAGAAAAATGATTATTTATGTGTCATGCTAGAAGGTAAATAGAAAATTCATGTGAGATATGCTGCTAAATTCACTTGGTAAGAAATAAATAACATTCTCTCGCACGACACCACGTCATGAATATAAAGGAATTTGGGCGGCTGATTTATTTGCAACCTAAAATGAAATGTGTACTGTAAACAATTCGTTGTAATCGGAGATGCAAAATCAGATATATTGAATGTG
>VOMN01063685.1:0-19261 GCA_014899125.1 Orchestia grillus
AGTGGTGGTAGTAGTGATGGTAGTGGTGGTAGTAGTGATAGTATTGGCGGTAGTAGAAGAAGCAGTAGCGAGTAGATTAGGGCGCTTCAGTGACTCAGACCATGTAGTACCGAAAGAGACCGGACCATTTAATGTGAACGGTCAAAAACAGGGAATCTATGCACAAGGTGTGTTCACACACAAGAACCTCTGTGCATAGGAACGGCAAGTTAAGAATAAAGAGGAAGAAGAGGTGGTGAAGAAGGTATAAAGATTAAAGGACGTAAAGTGGGCAAGAAAGATGGAAGTCCACGAAGCCTATCTAAAGCTGAGGTAACCTAACAGTGCCCCCCTGGGGACGCCAGTCTCTAAAGAAGCTCTCTAAGCAGCGCAGGTGAAAACGGTGAAACTCTTGGAAAGTGATCAAAAATTATTTCAGGTATGTCTACGTAAACTTCCATCACTTTTCTCGACTATGCGACACACATGTGTTGCCTTCCGGTGAACCATAAGTAAGCGCATAGCTCAATTTGAACCTAATACATTCTTTTTTCATAGCAAGATTTTTACCGAAATGAGCCCGTAAATGCCAAAAAATGACCCTGAACAATCCATTACAGGTCTGTTCCCCTCCAATGAGCAGGCAACCTCCCACCCTTTCATTCTTTAGGCTAGAAAATGTGCGCCCCTCAACGTGGGTTCAGTTGCTGCAATTGCCTGTAATAACACTCACAGTTCGACTCGTTCCTGGGATGAAATTTTCAGCCCGGGAATGAATCGAACTGTTCCCGCAAGACCATTGCTGGGTAAAGCTCAAGTTTGACGCCGAAAATTGCTGCACTGAGTGACATCTCTCATTTCAGAGGCTTGGGTGAACTTTAATAGATAGGTAAATGGTTCTTACACCAAAATCATGATTCCTGTTTTATTTTATATGCTAGGCTATGACGCCAAAAGCTTTATGTGAATTATGTACGTGAATTATTGTCGTGAAGTTTTATCTTTCTTGCGCTATGGAGAATGGCATTACGAGAAAGCATTATTAGGTTATTTCAGCGATAGGCACGCCTTCGGGACATCTATTTTTCACGCTCATTTTACTTCTTGCCAGTTTCAGACCTTCTTCGCCGATTTTTCTTTTTCCTTTCTTCCTTCTCCAGTAGTTGTTTGTATACCACGGAATTTCTGTGTGGGAACAGACCTGTGCCTAGATTCCACGTTTTCTCAACTCCAGATCAATGGTCCCCTCTTTTGATGACATTTCATGCGGATAGGGAGCTGTAAACTAACTAATGATATAATCTACTATAATTCCCCAGTCAGGCTCTATCCTGCATTTTGTATTGACGATGATAACGAACACAGAGGTTCAGTTAAGTATCGCTGAGATTCCGCGTTAAAAAAGTGCCCGGATTTAGTACGCAATGACGTTGATTTCATAAGATACTAAGAATTACTCGCTACAAACTCCATTGTTAAAGTTTTGACGAAATATATTCTGGGCTTTAATCCGTTGAATAACTTACAGCGATCGGCTGGAGATTGAGAGACTTGACTCTGAAAGTCGATGTTTCAAATCGACACCGCCCAGAAAAGTGTGATAGAGTTCGTGTGCAGTGATCAGCGACGAGTGTTTGCGTAGTTGACGTTCAAAGGAGCCTCTGGGAACCGAGCCTATTCAAAGCATCAGAACTGTGCATGGATCGTCAAAAAATCGACTTGAGTTAGCTGCGCGTCCATTTTTAGCCGAGGTCCCGTTTTCTTCGTGTTAGGGTTAGGCGGCAAAAGATGAAAATACCTAAATGACCGTGTGTACTATGCATACATATGACAGCAAAATTTGCTTATTACTCCGTATGTGGAGTGCATGTTAGTGCAATAAAAACCCTATACACCCTTCACATGATGTGTGTTTAAGTGATGTAGTAGATGCGGCGGCTAAGTTCCGCTAACTTTGTAGAGAGTCGCCGGGCATAAACTTTGCGAAGTCGTCAACTTACGGACGCTATCGACAGTTTCAGGATTGGTTGACGCGCCCGCCGTGACGCGTTTAACGATACCGTGTGTGTACAGTGCTGGCTCAGCTGCAAGCCTCTTTCTAACGGGTTCCATGTGCTGTAGACTCATCATAGAAGTTGTCAATTTGAAACGGAAATGAAGTGATTGGAAAACGTGTGTTTTTATATGCGTGTACCACACAAGTGCGAATCCAGTTTTTGGAAAGTTGCGTTTATACGGCGCACAGCGTGACCAACGTGTTGCATTTGCGTCAACGATCATGCTGATCAGCTGTGACCACGGACTGGGGCCACAGCACGCCAGCACCGCCAGCATGACCCGCAATAATCTTCATCAAAGGTAAGAGAACGTGTCTGTATTGTAAAATAATCTTCATCAAAGGTAAGAGAACGTGTCTGTATTGTAAAATAATCATCAAAGGTAAGAGAACGTATCTGTACGTATTGTAATAGGAATGATGAGCTCTCGTCGCTGTGGCAAGTAATTGAATTTGACGCAGATTTCTGTCAGAGGAAATACATCCACTACGGTATGTCTTATTATGTCAGAACTCTATTGAATCTAAGAGTTTGTTTTAGTTTTTCTTTGTTGCATTGGCGTCCGTGTATTTTAATTTCCGCCTAATTTTAATGTTACATTTATTTTACTCGCAATCTAGGCGATTGCACACATTTTTATTTTCGTTTAATGGTAAATTCCAAGGTTAACCACTCTATGAGATTGCTTCTTCCACCGTCTCCGTAAGTCTGATGAGACAACCTCTGCCAAAACTTGCAGCGTGGCCGAAGACTTCGGAAGCATTTCCAAAAGCCCCCAGCATTTGATATGATTGTAACTGTATCAATAAAATTACACTATCTGCGGCCGATGTCGTGATAAAATACCTAGAAATGAAATATGCATATTGGGAGTTTCTTTCACAGTGCCGGACTTCTAGCGAAACGCTTATTCGACGTCATGCTAACGACGGTTGTTTTACGCTATGCATTGCAATTGTTTGGTCGTTTTCTAACCAATGATTATATCTGTGTTGCAATTTATGTCTCGTAGCATCAACAAAATATCAGTCGTAATGTCGCCAAAGCTATAATATATCAATTGCAGCATCACCAAAAGCACAATTCGTCGCTTGCAGCATCACCAAAAGCACAATTCGTCGCTTGCAGCATCACCAAAGGTTCAATGCGTCACTTGCAGCATCGCCAAAGGTTCAATGCGTCACTTGCAGCATCGTCAAAGGTTCAATGCGTCACTTGCAGCATCACCAAAGCTCCAATTCGTCACTTGCAGCATCTCCAAAGCTCCAATTCGTCACTTGCAGCATCACCATTGTCACAATCGTGTCCGGAATTGGCCTAGTCAGGGCTGGGACCCGCCACCCTCCCGTCTACGCAGGCGACCAGGAGCAGCACGGCGGGGCCTCCCTCTCACGCTCCCTGTGTTTTGAGCCCTGGCCACTGAATGTCTATCCACCTGTAAAGCTTTCGTAATGCGATAGAGACGAAATGTTCATAATATGTGCAAGAATCTGCTGCATTTCTGGCAGTAGGAGCTCATTTAGCTTAGTAGGAAGAATGAGCTACGGTCTTACGTGCACACGTGCAATGAGACTGCGTTTAGCTTCATAAGGAACATCACAGCAGCTTTACGAAACGGGACCATACCGTCTATTAGTTCGAATGCGGTTGGAACTTGGTCGGTCCGATTGTCAATCCACCCCTTAGTTAGAAACCACTGATACGGCAGTCTGTGATGGGATTGTTTCTAAAATAACATTTGGTGCTGTCCTTTTCTACGCACGACTCACAGCAACGCTGGAGTATCCTTCAAACTAATTTGAAATAGATTGAGTGGCTGCAATTTTACAACCATCTCTGTACATTATTCTCTGCGCGAATCGTCCACATTGAGGGGGCTTGTCGGTCCGTTAACGTTCTCCTCAAACAACACTGAAGTCACACTCCACTCGATACCATCAGAGGACCACACTGCAACTCCGTCAGCATACGCTCGCAGTGCACCAGATATCCAGATATCCTGGCCGATTCATTTAGATCAGTTTCCGCCGATTATCATTATTTCGCGAGTCGATATTGACGGCAGTCCCACTATACAGCATTGGTAAGATTTTGCTAGCCAAGCAAGGACTGTATTCTGCCCGTCATGTGACCTTCATTTGCGGCGTCGGAGGCTTATCATCACGGTCGAGATGAGCGTAGTTTTAGGTGGGTGCGGTTTTCACCATTTCTGTCGCACTTCAAGGCCCCTTAGGACTAGGCTCTCGTAAAACAACAGTTTGCGTTACCCTTTAGTACCTAAAACATTATTCAGTCCAGTAATATTGTCTACATAACACATATTCTCTCAAAGGCCCCTGTATGTTGAATTGGATGGTAAATAAACAAACAGTACGGAAGTACACCTCGTGACGAAGGGCTGTACTTTTGTCTGAACAAACACGGAGCTTACGTAGGTCTTGTTAGGTTACACTCACCGAATTCGGTACTGGGGCAGTGGGGAGCTAACCTATTACTGCGTAATCTAATCTACTGGAGAATTTACGTCTATTGATAAGTTGTACGCTGTTTTGAACGTTGGTTCCCACGGAAGGAACAGGTGTTGCGCAGCTGTGGCCACACCTGACGCTCTTACCTGAAGCTCTTACCTGACGCTCTTACCTGAAGCTCTTACCTGAAGCTCTTACCTGACGCTCTTACCTGAAGCTCTTACCTGACGCTCTCACCTGACGCTCTTACCTGACGCTCTTACCTGACGCTCTCACCTGACGCTCTCACCTGACGCTCTCACCTGACGCTCTAACGTTCACGGAGCCGCGCCCTCGGGCAGTAAAAGAAGCGTCTCTCGCACACGTTAAAAAGAAATCTTGTTTGAACACCCAAACGAGCCGTCTTTTTCCTAATGCGTAGACGTAAGGGCAAAGATGTACCACGTTCGGGAGGGGGTTCTTTGAACATTTTTGCTCTTCAGACGTGTGGTAAGCGTTCTAACACTTTGACTGCGACGTGCGCCATATATGTGTGGTACACGCGATCATCTAACCTACCCTGATGTAACCAAAGCACTAACATAGATGAATAGAAATTTTCAAGTTTTCATAAAGTTTATGTTCATAACTCGAATAAGCTAGTTTGGATTAGGGGGAAAATGAATAGGATAACTAAATTTATGACAGAAAAGTCCTTCAACTTTGAACTCACAGCGGAAATTTTTGTCGACATCAAATATTTCCTGCATTGAGAATCGCAGTCAAATTGTTGAGAAAAGTAGGCGTAATTAGGGCGTTATAAGAGAGGTAGGCGTAATTAGGGCGTTATAAGGAACGTAATCGTATTTAGGCCATTATAAGAAAGGTAGATGTATTTAGGACGTTTCAAGAAACGCAGGGTTAAGGTGTACGTTTTCCGTGAGGTGGGCGTTTTAAAAAAGAAGTTCATCGCTCGCACAAAGTTTCTCAGTTCTCTCGCTCCCCAGATCTTTCTACAAGGAAGATATTGGATACAGTTTAGTGTCTCATCTACGGACGCTGATTAGTAACGGAAATCGGACGCATTTGATACAATCTGCTAGTAAGAATACGTTCTCCATTGGCCAGCGTGTCCAGCACTAAAGTGCAGAATAGTCATCACACGCACTATAGCACAATAATAAAGTGCACAATAGTCATCAACTCTCAATCTCTCCCTCCTACTGACCCGCCATTGAGAGGTCCAACTGCACTCAGTTTAGGTACCTGTCTGCTGGGGATGAGTCGTCCAATGGGCACCTGCCTGTAGTGGATGAGTCGTCTAATGGGCACCTGCCTGTAGTGGATGAGTCGTCCTATGGCACCTGCCTGTAGTGGATGAGTCGTCCTATGGGTACAAGGAACTGTCCACTTCGACGGCTGAACGCTCCCTGGCCTCATGACCTCCTCACTCGACACGCAGGTCTAGTTACAAACTAAGCCCTCCATGTTAGTTGAACTAGCGAAGCACTCAATTCCTGACTCCACAGTCCCCGGCTGGGGTGCGGGCTATGTGCCCACCAGTGACGCGTCACCTCGGCGCTCGAGTCCTTAGGCGCGTAACATCAAAGCTCACGAAGCTGCGACCGCAGGAAAAGTTTCCAGAAATAACTGACACAAGCTCCTTGAAATGGGAGTCGTAGGTGATAGAACGTATCTAGCGTATGCCAAATCGAATAAAACTGTTAAGTTAAAATTAAAGAATCTCACAACAACTTTTTGAGCACATGCAAAGTGATGAGAATTTCGAACTCATTCTTTCACCTTCGAAAACACTTTCGGGCACGGCTCCTTCTGCCGACGCCTCCAGCGTTGCCGCCGCCCTCTCCCAGCGCCCTGCTTTTATACATCAAATCACAAGAGTTAGCATCGATGAAATTCCGAGGCGCAGGTGGTGATAAGTCGATAATTTCCCAGGCGTGCTCAGCAGGGGCCGGGCTGTGGGGCCGCGCGGGGCAGGGGGCAACCACGGCACACCACTCCGCGCTGTGGTTGTGGTTTGGGGTCTTGCTTGCTTGGCAACAGGCGAACCCTATGAACTATGGGATTAACGAACGAAACAAACAGTCGTATTTTTACTTATCAGGGCTTTTTGGAAGAAAACGGTGAATTCTTTCGTTTCGGCACACTCTAAACTGAGTTTTACAACACACACAAACGGGTTGCTATTAAAACAATAAAGCACGGGAAATTTTCCTGACTGTACTCCAACTGTTTTCCACCAGAGGGAGTAATGAATGAAACGATGAGTATGTACACGACTTGTCGTTTGCGATAATTTTTTATTAGAAAATGTTAGTTTGCCTGAATGTGAGACTGTGATGCAACGGCACCATCGTGTTGTCAGTTGGTAGCTTGGATACCAGGGACCGCGGGTGCCTTTTTTGTCGGGGGGACGCGACTCCTCGACCGGTGACGTCACTGGCATCGTGTTACTGAACGATATATAATACATTATGATAACAAAAAATAGGGTGTATGTGCTCTACTTTTTGATAATTTACTAGGTGCGTGATTCGTCAAAAATGACTTGCTGCATTACATTCATTATTAAAATGAATTACTAGTCATTTTAATAATGAATGTAATGCAGCAAGTCATTTTTGACATATGGTACGTTACAAATATAACCCATCGTATCCTTCACAACTATCCATAGCCAAACTGTGGCAACTAAAATACTGTCCTATTGTATTAAATAAAACACTTTATTTCCTGCACACTCCATTCATTAACGACACGATATTCGGTATCCTATCTACGACACACCACGTAGATAGGATACCTGTAACCCACCACCTGTTCCCCGGTGCGGTGCTGGTGATAGGCATGGAGGGACCAACCAGCCACCAACAAACTGTGCATTATTATACTGTATAATGTGGGTTTTTCAGTCTTTTTTGGTCAAGAAATTCATTTTGAATAAATGGATGTGTGAGTGCAGTAAACGTACGTCGGCATTTCTCGGCAGCAGCGTAGGCCTCACTGCCTGGCAATAAGTCTTTGAGTTGAGGGGCGAGACAATCAACACTTCATTTAATATTTAATGTACACTTTGATGTTTAATAAACTCTTCATAATGGACTAAACGTGGTAACACTTTCCCGCGACACCAGGCGAAATGAATGAATAAACAATGCTGGCTACTTGATTGCTACAAGTTATTAAGGAGATGCTTTTCTCACAAAGTGTCCGTTTAGATCAACAGGTGACTGAGAAGTGCGTTCCTGAGCCTCAATTTAGTTACCGTGCGAAGGTCGCTCTACCGTGCACCTGTTCAGCAGGTTCGCTATTGCGAGTAAATTGCTCGATGTTACCGAGTCGTCCGGCCTACGTCCTGTGGCATGTAATCTAGGAAAAAAATGTTATCATTCAGTATCACGACAATAAGATAAGGGGCTCTTTGATAGTTTTCGATTATCTGCGTAAATGGAAACGCGTGAGAAATAAATGTCACTGCACCACGGGCTCGCCGTCGTCTTCAGTGTAATGACCCAAGAATGGCTGAGCTCCATTTCCTGCAGTAAAACTTAGCTTTAAGTCGTCTAACGAAAGCAGTTAAATGAGAACTATGAAGCCCCTTTGGAAAAACTTCAAACCTTTTAGAGAGAATTTAGAAGCCATTTTGTAAGAACTGTAAAAGCGCGCTGGTAAGAACTTTAGTGGCCTATTAGTGAGAATTAAAAAAAAACCTATTAGCAAATTTAAAGCCTGCTATAGCAAGAACTTCAAAAGGCCGCCGGTATGAACTTTAAAAAGCTCCCAGTAAGAACTTTAAAAGGCTGCCAATAAGAACTTTAAAAGACCGCCAGTAAGAACTTCAAAAGACCGCCAGTAAGAACTTCAAACGCCATTTAATATGAATGAAACTTTTTACTCGTTGAATTGGAACAAAGGCCGAACTTGAAAATAAATAAAGCTAAGTTGAAGCGCGTCAGTCGACCACACAGACAGTTTGTCTTGCACAAGTTTGTCTTGCAGTTTGTCTTGCAAATGTTTAGCAAATGTTTGTCTTGCACAAGTTCAGTCGTAACTGTCAGGTGTACTTACCGCCGGTGAAGGACTCCATTGACTTGTGACTGCGACCTGAAGTTCGCGCCACCTTCTTCAGGCCTGCCGGTTTCAGGCCTACCGGTTTCAGGCCTGAAACACGTACGGATATATTATGTGGTCCGGTTACGATTATGTGCCATACATTTGCTACTGGACTATTATACCCTTGTTGAGAAGTGGTTCACCACGTGTATTGAAAGTAAGAAGCTCCTCTCAAATTTTCCCTTACTTGAGACGCACAGAATTGTCAGACAAAATATTAATCAGAAATTACGCTTGGTTTTTTCATGAAACCCACACAGATTCCCATAATCTCACGATGGACTTACGCCAGATATTCTGTAGCCCACGTCACCCCTCAGTTGATGGCTGCGAACTATCGTCACGGTGTTGTCAAATGACGGGGAACTCCGTGAGAGGAACTCTCCGTGCGAGGAACTCTCCGTGCGAGCAACTCTCCGTGCGAGCAACTCTCCGTGCGAGCAACTCTCCGTGCGAGCACCGAGTAACGGTCGTCTTCGCTGTATCATCGCTTACTTCAAAGTTCGTTACCTCTTTCGCTGCTTCGTAAATGCCGCACCGTGATTTTGTTTGTCTTCCCTTGCGGCTTTCGAATTTTCTGCGCCGAAGTCGCGCTACGGAGCCTCGGAGTGCAAATGTTGACGCAGCTCCTGGTATTCTACAAGGGCGGGGCGGCGTCGGCTCCCAGGCCCACTCTCCTCATCTCCGACAGGGAGAAAAATCTGATGAACTCGCATGCTGCGCTTTGATCATCTGTTCCTGCAATCCGCGTTCTGGTGCCTGGTACGAATAGCATTGATTTAAACGTAGCTTGTAGTTAAATTGAAAAATGATGCTCCAATCAACCTGTGGTTCTGTGGCTGGCGCGGTGCTTTGAGGGCATTCGTTTCTATAATCCTTAGCTTGATGCATTACGAATCGGTTCGTTTCGGGGAAGTATAATTCGAATTAAATATTCTAGCATCAAGGCTGGTAAAGATATACTTGTCGCTGATGAAATTATACTTTGAAGCCCTTTACAGCATTGTTTGTCATCACCTTAGAATAAATCTGCGTTAAAATGGAATCAGGTACATACATTGAAATATAAATCAAGGTAACATAAATATAGAATGCCTGCTAAAATATTTGTGCAATAACCAATACACTGTATTTTCTCAAATGTTCAATCCCACTGAAGAATCTTTATAACTAAGAGAAAGATGGAGATTATGAATTACAATGCTCTTGACAATAACTTTAAATCCATGGTAAAAACTTTCTATAGTGAACTTGTCACGAAAAATTCATTCCTTTTCCAACTGCAGGTAGTACCTACTGGTTATTTGGTATTACCCTCAGTTGGAACTGAAGTTAATCTTTCATAACGAATTCAATGAAGGGAGTTTTTATCATGGATTTAAAGTTATTGGCGAGAATATTTAAAATTCTTTAACTCGATCAACTCTTCATTCTGAAGATTCTTCTGTGGAATTGAACATTTTATAATAAATGTTGTGTATTGGTTATTGCACCAATATTTTAACATGTGTTCCAGATTTATGTTACATTAATTTGTATTTCAATATATCTACCTGATTCCGTTTTTTGCAGATTTGCTCTGAACTGATGATGAACAACGCTTTGCTCGGAAGCTCTAACGAACAATTTTATTAAAGAAGAGTATGCCTTTACCTGCCTTGGTGATGCACTTTTTAATTCGATGCTTTAATGTTCTCTAAAAATTTACTCACACATTTTATAAACGTACTAGAAATCTCTATTTACAACATTATTCTCTCATATTGATGTTACAAACGGTATTACCGTAAAATACGCAACATCGTATGAGATTATTTGTCTCTTCAATATTACCTAGGACAGTGGAAGGATGATTTCCATGCAGCACCACTAGAGAGCTACGTTTTCGAGCCCGACCGACTGTCTACGATGGTTACTTCTGAGCAGAGTTCGCTTTCCGGCCGCGCTCCAAAGTAGGGTAACTTCACCGTAAAACTTACCCCGAGTTGCAAGAATTCAAAGTGTCCTTTGATGGAACTTCACAAAGCCGCTAGCGAACTTCGCAGCCAATGGGTTGAGCAGCGAGCGCTGGGATCAAGCGCGGTGCCTCCCAAAAATGCACGAGTTCGCCCTACATTCGACCTAGTTATCGGTGTGTGCAGAAAATGCATGGATCGATTGTTCGCTGATGCGGCGCAGGAAACCTGCTAGCAGTGGCAATTTGCAGGGGAAAAATCAAGGGGTTGGCGACTCGGGCTCCTCAGTGATGATGAAGATGTAGACCCATTTTAGCTTTCCCGTTATCAATGAGCTAACAATTACAAGTCGGGCTGATACGTCCTGAAGAGATTGGCGAGTCATTGGGATACGTGGTCCGAGATTGGTCCCGTTAGAAAATACCAACCGTAGAATTTATCACAAATTTGTTTTAGGTCGAGTCTCTCGTCTAATTCCTTAGGATTTTTTATCCCATTTTTTTGACTGACTTGATAGGCATCACAACGGAACGAAGCAGCAAAAACTTGCAGTTTGGAGACAAAAGTTGCTAGGGAGTGAAAGGATTACCCAACGTTTTAATTATGTGGTTTTTATCGATTATGATATTAAGCTGTTGCACATTTCAAATGAATTTTTACAGAATGTAGATGCCAACGATTACTAAGGAGAGTGTTGTAGATGACGTAGCTTCCCTGGATCACTATATCTAAAATCATCAATTATATTATGATTTCTCAGGTGGCGTTGATTTCAGCTATATGTACGTGCATAGATAGGCCTTCCGAACTTCTATCGCTCGTGCCCGCTTCGGCTCCTTCTATTTTCATACCATTTTCGCAATCTCTTCTTTGCTTTTTTTATTCTTCTTTTTGATGTGTTGTTTCTATGCGCAGGGGATCCTGTGTAAGAACGCACCTAGTGCATGGATTTCCCGTTCTCTTAAATCCATACTAAATGCATGGTTCCTTCTGTTCGTTCTCTTTTAATCACATTCCATGACGACAACGGCCTTTAAGCCTAACTGTCATTCGAATTACATTTCATGAGGACAATGGCCTTTAAACTAGCCATCATTCGAATTTTGTATTATAATATCTGCTTAAATGTCGTCGAACAAGAACACCGAATCGATGCCAGCGCAAAGAAAACCGCCGCCCAAGTCCACACTGTTAAAGACGGCACAAACGTGCTGGTTTTCTACAGTGGAAAATGTTCCAATGGTTGTTCCTCCAAGTCTGTCTTCAAGAGAACGGGCAGAAAAAATGAAGTTAGACTAGTGGTCTGTCTGTGAAGTACAATTAACTCAAATTAACACACTCTTCGCTGGAGCTTATATCATAAAATACTTACGTCTCTTCATGTTTTAAATGTACTGAGGAAGTTTCTCTCACCATACGACGCTGAGCACAAAAGGTTGGAGTGGAACTTTCTTAGCCTCGTTAATATGAAGTCCTACGCGACATATATATACACATCATTCACTTGAGCGCAGTCCCTCCTCATTAGATGAATAGGGCCCCTCACTTCAGCAAGTCTGAATCAGTGGACAGCTGAAGCTGCACCTGCCCGCCCCAGCCTACCACCAGTCTTTGCTCGTACGACCTGCGAACATGTGGCACTCGTACGCTCAGGTGCAATGCTGGCGACGTTTTTCTGAGGTCCACAATTACGTAAAATTACGACGGGCGTTCCAGCGACCTCGCGCGACTTACCCTCGCTCGTATCTCAACCCTCTTCAAGCCAGGCCTAACAAACTCGCTTAAACCTAATTAGTACAACTCAACTTTGCTCGAGCAAATTCCCGAAATTTTCGATTTGAATAAAAAAGAAGCTTGAAATGAGTTGACTCGTCCTTTCTTGACCTCTCCCGGTTTCAAATGGCCATTTCAGACAGTACTCGTATTCCAGAAGAAGATTACAAGAATATCCTATATTCAGCACGAATTCGTTAAAACCTACCGGGGAAGGGCTAACCTGCCTGACCTATAGATTTACGAACTATCGCAAACACGTGTTATCGCTATGAATGATTTAGCAGATAGCGAACAAATTGAATATCGTTAAACGAAACAGCAGATGCGTCTGTTGACGCGTCTCTTATTGACATTAATGACGAACGAAACGTCTTTTTAATAAACACGAACTGAACGGCTCTTCTGCGGTGACACTTATGGTGACACTTATGGTGACACTTATGGTGACACTTATGGTGACATTTACGGTGACATTTACGGTGACACTGTGACACAATGATACTTGTTGTTGTGATAATTGTTGTTTGTTCATCTGTTGTTTCAAATTTTATTCGTATTGAAAACTTTCTCCTGTTGCTAATGGCAAGGATATTAAAGTGCTAAAGTAATAATAATGTTTACACCTATTATATGATTGACTATTTTTTATTTAATTTCGCAAGTTCTGCAACGTTTCCATCGTGCAGATTTCTAATGTAAAATTTTTGTGCCCATCTTTTGGGAAGCTGAACTTCTGGCTTCGGACTTTTGAGCCAAAAAATTTCGATTACGTGTGAACATTGCGCCGGAATTGGACCGGCCAAATTTTGTCCAAAACTTCAATAATAATTCAACCGATTCTCCTCCGTTCCACCGAACCGATTCTCCTCCGTGCCACCGAACCGACTCATCGTTCCCAGCAACCGTCATCCGCCGCTCGTCTTTCCCATGATAATATCCGACAGCGTCTGGGCGCGCAAAATATAACTTATTTTCTATAGCAAACATTTGATCACTCGTGCTGAGACAACAAGTATCGGGTCCTTCAGCCAATGAGCTCATCGGATTTCCGTAGCTCGAGGAGATTGGCTGGGCACGATACAAATATATGTATATAATGTATTGGCTGGACCCAATATTTGTGGGGCGTAAAATGTACTGGTTGAGTACTATGTGAGCAATAAAGTGTTAGAAATAATGATAGAACACACTCAAATTAATACTAATTATGTTCAGAACTTGGTGAGATTCTGACTGGAGGAAGCTGATTATTTAAACTTGATGTAACTGTATCAATAATTTTTATGTAGGAGTACTTTTCGTGAAGAAATTACAGTAACATAGGATTTTGTTTAAATTTTGATGAAAACAAAAATAGCGCACCGTGCAAAAGTTCCATGCGCCTGCGTGGCTGCACTGAAATACGAGACCAAAACGAGGCCGACACCGGGGCTGCTTTGAGCTCTACGCCGCCCTTCAGACGTCTGGAATTGAAATTCATGACATTTATTTGCATTTGCATTTTTTACCACGGTCTTGCATTTGCGGCCACGGTCTTGAGTTGGCTGCCACACTTGCGTTTGCTGCCACGGTCTTGCATTTGCTGCCACGGTCTTGAGTTGGCTGCCACACTTGCGTTTTCTGCCACGGTCTTGCGTTTGCTGCCACGGTNGTCTTGCGTTGGCTGCCACGGTCTTGCGTTGGCTGCCACGGTCTTAGATTTGCTGCCGGCCACGGTCTTAGATTTGCTGCCACCGCTCTGCCCCTGCTGCCATGATTCCATCGCTGCCGTAACTGCCGTCGGGTTAAGAACGGTCGTTTGTTAAGTGAATTCGAAAGTTAAAATATATCTAAATCCTGCCGGAAGCCGAGGCACAAGATTTTGCTACTGTTCGCCCTGTTTTTAAAGTGCCGCCGCCGCGCCGGCCGGACTCGGTAGAGCCAAATAAATTTGACTAGCCGTGTGCGACGCTCGATCGCATGGACATTGTACGCACCATAATTATGGCCGCAAAAGGTTTATGCGTCGCTGCTCTTGATCGCTCTCCATGATGCGTAGATTATGGTCAAGGGTCCGGTGGTGTGCTGCCTCGACTTCGGGGTTGTGTGTGTGTGTGTCAGTTTGTGAGTCTGTCTGAATGTATATATATGTGCATGTGTGTGCCTGGGGTGAATTCAGACGTCACATTAGCAATATCGTCCAATCCATGTCAGGTCCACGACCGTGAAGCTCATCTTATGTGCATTTCCTGCCCCATTCGCATCCAGTGCGCGCCGTTGATGTACACTCCACTTCTAGTTTCTTCTTAGAATGAAGGCGTCCACCGTCCGCGTCATCCAGCGTTTCCATTCAATTCAGCTACTTGAGGTTGCCAGTGACGGAGCTTTCGAAGTAAACTTGTGCTGTGAGTCCTGTATACGCTCTCATCTCTTATTTGTATTCGTATTCTTTGCCTCTAATATTGCTTTGTGTTCGTATTCTTTGCCTCTAGTATTACTTTGTATTCGTATTCTTTGCCTCTAATATTGCTTTGTATTCGTATTCTTTGCCTCTAATATTGCTTTGTATTCGTATTCTTTGCCTCTAGTATTTCTTTGTATTCGTATTCTTTGCCTCTGATATTGCTTTGTATTCGTATTCTTTGCCTCCAGTATCGCCCGACAAAAGCCTTTGGTTACCGTACGCTGGGCATGCCTGCGCTGGGCACAGATGTGCGCGCATGCTTTCTCTTTTTGCGAGACCAGCTGCTCCATGTTCTTTTTCGTAAGTGTGGCATGTTAAACATGTGTGTGAAAGTGAAAATGTTAGATATCTTCGTTCTGTGAAACCAGCTGGCCTTATTGTTATGTCATAGGACGCGTTAAATAAATATTCAAAACGTGAAAATCCTTGAATATCTAACGAAAGTTTGATGCAATAACATCAATCGTAAAAACAAAACGATGTAACCATGAGCCGATGACCAAACACGATAACTGCATTATTGTGTTTGTTGCTAGTTTGGTAGCGCACCAGATTGCTATGATGCGACGTATCTTTCAAAGTTTCGCACAAAGTTTTGCGCAGAGCTCCTAGCATCGATGCAACTTGCTCCTGACGTCTGCGCTGGAAGTGTACGTCGCTCGAGTTGCTTCTCTTTGGCACAGTCCTGCGTCACTGCACGACGCAAATTACAGGCAGTGAGATGTGGCGTTGAGTTATGTACCACTTGTTGGAACCTGGAAGCCTTGGAGCTGTTAACGCTGTCTCATACCCTGCATCATGTCGTGCAGGGTGCTAAGTTTTCTCTCAGACCAGTTTTGGATTCTGTAAGGTAAGCAATTGTTCGTGGTCTTTTGAGGCGTCATTTATTCTTAGGTTTCAGTTTCAGACACAATTCTGAAGTCACTCGCGGTTGAAGTTCCGAGTGGAAGTCACTCGCGGTTGAAGTTCCGAGTGGAAGTCACTCGCGGTTGAAGTTCCGAGTTGAAGTCACTCGCGGTTGAAGTTCCGAGTTGAAGTCACTCGCGGTTGAAGTTCCGAGTTGAAGTCACTCGCGGTTGAAGTTCCGAGTTGAAGTCACTCGCGGTTGAAGTTCCGAGTTGAAGTCACTCGCGGTTGAAGTTCCGAGTTGAAGTCACTCGCGGTTGAAGTTCCGAGTTGAAGTCACTCGCGGTTGAAGTTCCGAGTTGAAGTCACTCGCGGTTGAAGTTCCGAGTTGAAGTCACTCGCGGTTGAAGTTCCGAGTTGAAGTCACTCGCGGTTGAAGTTCCGAGTTGAAGTCACTCGCGGTTGAAGTTCCGAGTTGAAGTCACTCGCGGTTGAAGTTCCGAGTTGAAGTCACTCGCGGTTGAAGTTCCGAGTTGAAGTCACTCGCGGTTGAAGTTCCGAGTTGAAGTCACTCGCGGTTGAAGTTCCGAGTTGAAGTCACTCGCGGTTGAAGTTCCGAGTTGAAGTCACTCGCGGTTGAAGTTCCGAGTTGAAGTCACTCACGGTTGAAGTTCCGAGTTGAAGTCACTCACGGTTGAAGTTCCGAGTTGAAGTCACTCACGGTTGAAGTTCCGAGTTGAAGTCACTCACGGTTGAAGTTCCGAGTTGAAGTCACTCACGGTTGAAGTTCCGAGTTGAAGTCACTCACGGTTGAAGTTCCGAGTTGAAGTCACTCACGGTTGAAGTTCCGAGTTGAAGTCACTCACGGTTGAAGTTCCGAGTTGAAGTCACTCACGGTTGAAGTTCCGAGTTGAAGTCACTCACGGTTGAAGTTCCGAGTTGAAGTCACTCACGGTTGAAGTTCCGAGTTGAAGTCACTCACGGTTGAAGTTCCGAGTTGAAGTCACTCACGGTTGAAGTTCCGAGTTGAAGTCACTCACGGTTGAAGTTCCGAGTTGAAGTCACTCACGGTTGAAGTTCCGAGTTGAAGTCACTCACGGTTGAAGTTCCGACTTGAAGTCAATCACGGTTGAAGTTCCGAGTTGAAGTCACTCACGGTTGAAGTTCTGAGTTGAATCTGTCAGTTGACCTTGAAAGGTGTGACATGTTGTTGAATCCTTAGTGTTACAAGCCTGACATTAGCATATACAAATGCAAATTTATCAATTCGAAATCGTACATGACAGTATATCTCACTTACCATTTCACTTACGGCAGACTAGCAGGCCAAGTTCACTGCATTGAAGGTTTCTTCTCGCGAGTTATTCTTAGGCGTGCCATCCCCCTTGTGGGAATCTCGCGTGGGAACTCACCTGTGCATGGATTTAACGTTTTTCTTTAATTCATACTACATGGTCCCATCTTTTTGGTCCCTTTTGATCATATTGCCTGTGGGCAGGGAACTTTCATCGAAGTAATAATAATCTGATCATAATCAACCCGCGCCTTGTGCAGTCCGCTGCCGCAACAGAGCCGGAGCGACCGCTGAGGGTCGACTCGTATTTTGATTCATCCTTTGATCATTGAATTCGCAAAGAAGACTTCTCAATTACTGCCAACTTAATTACATCAATGAAGCTTCAATTGAGTTCAATAAATTCAAATCAAGGCTTTTCGAAAACGACAAATGTGCGGGGCTTGGAACGTTGTTGCGTCGTTTCCTTGAATTTTCTCAGCTGACTCCTGCCTTCTCGCCCGATCGACGGTAATTCGCTCAAGATCAAACGCATTCTTCCGTGTTCTCATTTCTGACGTCGGGCAGTTCTATTTGCAATCAGCTTCTATATCTCCCACGGTTCAATTAGTGCACCAACCTTGATATCTCCGCAATGAACGGCTGATTTGAAAGCTAAAGTGCCTCGCTTGAATTTGGTACACCAGTACACACCACGTGAGAACGAATATGCCTTGAGTTATAATTAACTTCGCTACGCTGCAGTAAGTTCCCGTATCAGCCAAAACTGACCAGCCAATACTGGCTAGCCAATACTGGCGGCTAGCCAATACTGGCGGCTAGCCAATATTGACGAGCCAATACTGACCAGCTAAAATACTCGTTACGACTCGCTTCCGAAGCAACGCACATTCAACTCCTGTCAGGACCCACGGCCGGGAGGCGCTGGTGCCCGTGAAGGGTTAGCGGATGTTCCATGTTTCGATCTCTCATAAATTTAATCTGAAGAGATAAAACATTGAAATTCTAAGTCAACTTGAGTACTTACAACAGGATTAAATGAACGATTACGAGAAACTTGGACTAATCACAGTCATGATGAACGTTTGGAGGGGATTGTGGCTGGTGAGTTCCATGCTTTCTTAAATCAGTGATATCGAAGAACTGCTGAAGTAATTACAGTAACAACTTTAGGAACTGTGTTTAGGCCACTTCGTTAGTCAAAACATAGTACAAAAATCAAGGAATATAAGTTATCATTTCCCCGCGTTCATAAGAGGATGGCTGTTCTGATAGAGGACCGTATTTCTTGCGGGTAAGGAACTTTATCATTAATTCTTACTTATTCAACATACCTTTATTATTAATTCCAACACATTTCACCGTTGGGTTTTGAATGTCTTACAACTACTGGTGTGGCGGGGGATGTGAGGAATGTGTGGTTTAAACTTCCTTTTCCGAAGGAAGTACTCCGCTGTCACGTGGAAATGTCTCCCCGAGCCGTGTATCGAACCCAGGTCTCTTCGGTTACGAAACCACCACGCTACCCCTAAGCCGTGAAGCAGCAGTCTATCAGTTCTCTCGCTTCTGTGACTTCATGTTGATTTCTTGAAAACGTCATGCTGGAATGTAGTTTACAGCTCTAAAATTCATGTAGCGATGTACACGTGCAACTGATCAGTTTTGTACCAATACACGAGCCTCCCCACAGCGGGTGTACACTTCACCGCTGATCCAATCCCTCTCTCCTCGTTCCAGTCTTACCCAGTATTCAGCTAGTCATAATATTTTTTGCAAGTATATACAGTATATGGTCCAAAAAAGTGAATTTTGTTGATGATTTGAATGTTTTCTACACTCGTAGATTTTCGCGAAGCGAAGTATTTCTGTAAAGCTTTTCAGGTTTACCACTCATGAAAGAAATTCAAGGCAAGGGCTTGTGCCAGACGCGCTGTTACGACGCAGCCGTACACCAGTTAGCCTCTGCAACTCGCGCTGCCGTATATTTACATCTAAACTTTCACAATGTGCGTAAATATTGTCAGGAATGTGAAGTTGAAACTGAGCGATAATTTTTATTTTAGGCCTCCTTCGAGCTTCTACTATTATTAAGGAAAACTAACTCATTGTAAACTATAATATTTTATTGCAGCAGAGGATGAAACGTTTTATTCATTGAAATTTTTGTGCCAATGTCAGCACTTTGAATTATTCCAACTCCAAGTTACTCGAACCTTTATGCATTGTTTCTAAAGATGCACAATACACTTGATTTTCGATTACTTTCGGGATTTAAAAGGAATTCCAAATGGGGGCAGGTGGAGGCAAGACATCGGGCAACAACACAAATG
>VOMN01063695.1:0-12242 GCA_014899125.1 Orchestia grillus
TTGAACCTCACGAATCTTTGCCGTGAAACTTCGTTGTACTCTTTCCAGCTAAACGATGTTTTCTCTGGTGCCTGAATTCTATGATTAGCAACAGTACTCGGCCAGGGATAGGATCAGCGCCCTGAGCAGCGATAGCATCGGTTTCACATACTCACACACACTCACTTTTTGATACCTTACCCTACATAGATACCTTAGAGATTTTTGGGCCTTCACGCCTGGGTCACACTGGGGTGCCGCCACTTTGTGTGCATGGTGTGCCTTCGCATTTCCGCGAGCTGCTGAATGAGGTCACACTCACACACTCACTCACATTCATGAGAATACACACAAACCCACACAACTAGGACTGTATTAATGCAGTTGTGTCCAATTAGCGACGCAGTGGATAAACAGAGAGAATTGGCCCCCCTCAAATGAGCCGTGAGCTGCGCTCTCCTGTGAAGCAGGAGCGCGCCTGCATGCAGTGTGCCTGCCAAGCTAGCGTGAAATTTGTTGGTTTCCATGTTGCATGGGACTCATATGAACAGACAATTGAAGTGCAAGAAGTTTTCCCACAGAAGTTTACCGTGTCACATCCCCGAGTTTTGTAAATCTATCGTTGAAATGTGTAAGATTTTAAAAATCTGTCGTTATAATTGTTCCATTGGGCTATTCTGCCGTATAAATTAAGCCTAAAATCAGCTCACAAAACTCAGTCAGCAAAGCTTGACTCCCGTCGTGATTGCAAAAGTCAACTTTGCACTCACTACATACACACACCGTGCACTTGGTTTTCGATATTTTTATTAAGATCAAGAACATGAGCTACGGCAGATCTCACTTTCAAATCCCGTGAGAGTTGAGAATTAGCGAGGTCTCCCGGTCAAGTTGAGCAGCCCACACAAACACGAGCGAGGGATGGCAGCCCCAGCCTGTCCGGCCATCCAGGGGAGACCTCCATCCTGTAATTTAGGCCGAGTTATGGGCTGGCTAATGATATTGTGGCTAATAAGTTCACTTATGTAGCACTGTAATTCTCAGTCAAAACCCATCGACTGGCTTCACGTGATGCGTGGTGAGAGGCTTAGCGTCTCGCGTTAGCTGCTTTGTATTAAACTAAGTAGACGCAAGTAATTCGCGCTCGCCATCTTTCGGAGGCGAAAGAATAAAACAGGCCGCTCTAAACTGAGCCGAGAAATCTTTATCTGTAGTTAAATAAATTATGAAAGCCATCAGGAGAATGGTCAAAATCGCCATTAATGTGAATATTTCGTGATGAAAATTGGTCGCAGCAAAATATACCTTCAGCAACAGAAGTTAAAACTCTCAAACCCAAGCAATGCCATTTAAAATGAAGAATGAACTTAATACAATATATTATAAAAGAAACTCACGAACCTAATCCGCTGCCATTTTAACTTCACATTCCAGTAAGAAAGCAAACTTCATATTAGTATTTCTCTTCATTAATGATATCTGCTTGTTACAGAGCACCAGAAAGCGTGTACAAAGATTACAGAGCAGGAGTTACCAATTGTGGATTACCATGATTCGAACGCTCTAAATATTCGTGCAATGTTGTCACATGCTGAAATATTCGTGCAATGTTGTCACATACTGAAATATTCGGGCAATATTGTCACATGCTGAAATATTCGTGCATGTTGTCACATACTGAAATATTCGTGCAATATTGTCACTTACTGAAATATTCGTGCATGTTGTCACATACTGAAACAGGGAATCAAGAATGAGACCTACTGCACGATCTCCTCTGGGTCGCTTCACAAGTCTATCAAAAATTTATCGGCTCGTAAAACCTACCTTAGGAGTCGAGTAGTATACACATTTCAAGTCGTAGACGTGTTAGGAAAATATATTTTTACAATGTCCTGCGACAGGTCTTGTTTCTCACAATTGGTTTTTCTTTTCGCTTGGCTGGGAGAAATTGACCGTTACTGTTCAATGCATGAGAGAAGCCAATTCTTACCAATGGCGGTCCGCTGGATCAATTGATTAACAGACTCAAAATTGGGCAAATACGGTGAATGATTTATTCATAGTACAGTGCATTTACAGTACTGCACCCAGAGTTGGTGGACTGTACAGATTTTGGCTGAACTGTAACCAGTATTGGTTACTCTTCAATTATGTTTTGGTTGACCTACAACCAGTATAAGTATTAATGTTATCAGTATTTGTAGCACTGATACAAGTATTAATGGAGCTGCGACCAGTATCGGCATAAAGCTGCTTATAGTAGGTGCTGGAATGGTGTTGGCTGACAACATCTCAATTGCTGAATCGTCTCAGTTGATGGAATATGTATTTGGGCTTACATCACGGGCTGTACGTTGTACGTCAGAATGCACAGGTAATGTATAGAGGGACAAGACGCACAAGGCTAGCGCCAATTTTATGCTTACGCTTTTAACACTTTGACTACGATTGTCCATAGGGGAAAAATTTCATGTCGACAAATATTTCCTTTGAGGATTGAAAAATGAAGGAATTTGTTTTCGCTAATTTTGGGGTGTTATTAATTTACTTCCTCATACAAACGAGCCTATTCGAGTAATGAACACAAATTTTCTGACAAATTTAAAATTCGTACTCATCTATGTCAGTTCGTTGGTCATGTTAAGTAAGGTTAAATAATAGCATGTACCATATATGGTGCACCTCGCAGTCTAAATGTTATGTGTCACTATTCATCAATGATGTGCCAACTGCACAGGAGTGAAGTGAACCTGTCTTGTGCGCGGCACCTCATTTGTTTTAAAAAATTCACAGCTTGGGACGCAAACATCCACAGCTTGGGACGCAAACATTCACAGCTTGGGATGCAAACATTCACAGCTTGGGACGCAAACATCCGCAGCTTGGGACGCAAACATCCACAGCTTGGGATGCAAACATCCATAGCTTGGGACACAAATATCCACAGCTTGGGACACAAACATCCATAGCTTGGGACACAAATATCCTCAGCTTGGGACACAAATATCCACAGCTTGGGACACAAATATCCACAGCTTGGGACGCTTGTTGCCATCCAAAACCTGAGAAATTTTAGTTACTCATTTCTGAGCAGCGAGAAACTTCCGTTTACTGGGCACTGTAATTACCACCACCTTCGAAGTAGATAGCCGTGGTGGTCAGCTACGTACTATACGTTTGAAATAAAATTTCGTTCGGTAATATTCCTTGCTAACCAGAAATATGATCAATAGTATTTTATTACCTTTCCTTATCCTATCTTGAATTTCGAAATGGTAATTCGATATTTTCAAAGAACTTCCTCATTTTTTATTTATTTTCTCAACAAACTCATTTGATAAATCTTATAACGATAGGTAACAGCGAATAGCTGTTGCTGCAGTCACTCTGCTGCTAAAAGGTACAACAACCCCTCGTCCTAGGAGTTGGTTCTAGAAACTTAGGTCAGTGATGGCCCAAATTCCACGACCACGATTGCCTTAATTAAAATGAAACAAGAGGTGGATTGAAATGAGTCATTTGGAGCGACTGAAATATGAATTGGATTGACGAAATCCCAAAGTAAACACTAAAGAATTTTTTTTTTATTCAGGCGGAACGTACTCAGCGAGTAACGATCTTGCCATATGAATGAGAATTCAAGGAACATGCACATATTATAGATATGCACTTAATCGGTTCCTCGGGATGGAGGATAGTTTGTCTATATTTACTGCTCCTTACAATGCTATACAAGCCATGGGTAATCTTCGATGTGCACACCAACAGCTTGATAGGGCACAGACACGATAAAGTCTCAATATCGGTACAATGCACGATCGCTGCTCCTCCGGAGCACGGTTGCACTGTCAAGACCAATCAAGTGCATTGCTAATTATTGACTTTCACGGCTTGGGAAGAAATATCCCGGGAACCCGTGGTGTTAGCCAACTTGAAAGAATTCATGAAAACGGAAAGAAGAGTGGCTCCATGCTTGTCTTCACTGTGACCAAAGCTCGGCCCTAAGAAGACGGACTCGCTCAGCTTTCGAGTCGTGGCATCTCATCTAAAGGTTTTGTGATTATGGCGAGAATTGAATATTCCAGTTATTGTAGAAGGCAGTATTTAAGTTAAGAATGTGTCAATGAATTGGAGGATTACGAAAACAAAGTCGAAGATGTTGTATGGAGTTTTACACGCATAAAGGAAACCAAAAACAAAGTCGAAAACTTGTTTTTATTTTAGCTATATACGGCGAAATCCCATGAAATTTATGTATATTTTATGAGCTTATTCTTTGAATGCCAACCAAAATAGCAGGTACTCCTCATATCTAGCCCTGACTTGACGAGTTCAATCCTCAAGAAGACGACTGTAGCCCTAGCGTCTCCTGCCGAAGGGATATACATAATCTACAGTATTTGGATTCCAACTCGTCGACTTGACTCATCCAGTGCAGATTTTTTTTACTTGCTTTGCACATAAATATTATACCATTGCCTATGTTGCCTACATGTATTGAAGCGGCTGCATGGCACAAGGATCAAATCAATGGTACACTTCCGATTTTTGATACTTTGTTATTATTTTCCACTGATAAATTAGATTTTGCATCGGAACTGGCAAAAAAATCTATTTCATCCATGTGCACGACTGAAAGTGACAGCTGCTGTATTCTGCAGTGGTCATTGCAGGCTGGAGTGCAACGCGTCTGAAAAAAACAACCTCACCGTAGGATCGAGCTGCTATCTATCTGCAGACGTCACTAAAATGCGATATTTAGTGACTTCCGTTGATAAAATCTTACAATGATCACACCTTTCTCGACTCAAAAAAGCAATTTTTCAGGCAAACTGTGCCATCAAATTAATTCGGCTAAATTTGATCCATCACCGCATGATTAGCAAAACAAATCTACGTCAACATTAACTCCACTGAGAAGTAGACTGCCCTTATTTGGAAGTTGAGGACGTAGAAGTGAATGTGACGTGCACAGCAAGCCTGGCTGGCTGCGGTCATTCGTACTGCGTACGCTGCTGGCCCGCATAGCAACTGGTCAGATTTACAAACGTATAATGATATTTCGAACTCGAAAACACCCATAAATGTTAATGTATGTCGGAAATGACGTTACCCACGTCCTTGACATGTCTTTTGTTCATATTCTCCACTGCAGGGCGTTGGTGGGCCTGCATTATGCCGTGTGAGCAGTGGCTACGCGACCACTTGCCACTCCTCAAAATAATAATAAAAAAACGGTTTCGATGTTTCATGGTCTGCATTTGGTTTTGCTGGAAGCCAGTCAACATTTTGGAGACCGGCATAAATGTAGATTCGCCCGTTGAGACCCAAGCATCGGGATATCTGCTTACGATATTTTTTTTGAAAAAATATCACACTCTGGGTGGAGCAAAAGTTACTTCATTATTTTGAACATTCATTACACGACAAATAATACTGCTATAAAAATAGGTTACACATTGAATAAAAGGAACAATTGTGAAATTCTATTGTTTGAATATTATATTGTTTAAAACTTTCTATTATTATTTTAACATGAGTATTCTACGCACAGTATTGTCCATGACTTTTTCCAAAATATCTGGAGTTATTCTGTTGATTTCTTCGATGATTTTTTTAACTCATGGGGTGAGTATCCCACTATATAATAATAGCACAGTGTTGCTTACTTGCTTAGTATGTCCATCCGTCTCTCTGTGACGCTCTTTAGGATTTAGATAGGAGAAAATTTGCGGGTTTGTAATTCTAACTCAAGAGCAAGACTGTCAGAGATGGAAGTCCGCATCAGTGATACTGAAAATAACATATTTCGTGACAGATTTACCGTAAATAGGAGAGTATCTCAAAAATTGGAGAGTGCGTCTACTAGTTGACATATTGATGTAAACCTTTCCTTTAAGGTATCCTCATAGGAAAAATCTACAGGGTTAAATTAGGAGATCAGGGTGCCCATAAAACGTCATCAAAACGCGAAATTAAACGGCCCAAAAAAGCAGCTCTTAGTATTGTCATGGTTTCTCTTGCTGTATGGGGTGCCGCTCCATCTTATTAGAACAACAAATGCTTCACGTTCAAATTTTCCAGTTGTGGTAATAGATATTCCCTTGTTTGTCTGTACTCCCATATCATTTTTTATTTGTTAGTCTGTAATAAATATTCCCATATCACGTTTGCACGCACTAACAACATCCTCGAAGAAGTATGAACTACTTACATTTACATTCGTTATGCTACACCAAACGGTAACCTTCTGTGCAAGAAGTGTTTGCTCATAAATTTTCCTGGGGTTTTTATCCCACCATAATCAGTATTTCTGTTTATTAACATCCCCTCTGATATGGAAATGGGCCTCATAGACATGATTAGATGTGAGGTAAGAATCTCATTTTTCGTCCGCCAAAAAAAATGCACTTGCTAAGTCCTTTCTTTGTCGATGGTCTGCAAACTTTGACTATTGTGTTACTTGAATTTTACATGGAAAGTTTTAAATCTTTTGTTAAGATGCGCTGCAACAATCTTCGTAAAATTCCTAGTTAACTGGAACATTGCTTAGTAGACGTTCTTTAAATTAGCAGCGAAACTCCATGAAACGAGTTGAATTTCAAATACGAGTTGTACTTCGTAGCGATCTCGGTCTGCCAGAGAGTCCTTTGTCTGCTGTTGAGTAGAAGTTTCTGAATCTTGAAATCATTGCAATGATGCAATATTTGGATGGCCTTTGTTGATTGAATATTCTTACGAAGTCCCTCTGTACTGCAACTAACGATCCATTGAGAGACAAATGACTTTCCTTTGTCTTTGCTTGTTGGACATTAATTGCTGTATTTGACATTTTTTGAAATATGATAATTGTGTAACTTTCGATTACAAAATAATACATCAAGTCTGTATCATTGATATAAGATTAAACTTCAAGATTTGCTGTTTCATTTCCTATGTAACGAATTTGCATAGCTGTACAAATGTTCAAAATGGTAGAAAGACTTTTGCACCATCCTTTTGCACCATCTGACGCACATACATATCTTGTTAGGGGCGAACCGGCGCAGGGCGAAAATGCCTTCAACCGGTCTTTGGATATTCCACCCCAATATTTCCCAATAATAAGGAAATTTTAAATTAATATGTGCGTCTGTATATATGTAGTACGAGGTTTGAGGTCATAGGTCCTGAAATGCAATGTTTTTATTAATTTCGCTAGCACTGAGTGTGTGAACACCTACGTGACGATGATCAAATGCTCGACATTTTTATAAATATAAATCTCAGAAGAAATGTAAAATTAAATTCACTATCATCTGTGTCTATAGCTAATCTGATCAAACATTTTTACACCTACACCGTGAAAAAACCATTCTGAGTCCAAATGACCGGCAGAATCAAATCTATCCCTACAGCTTCACATAGCATTTACTATTCAGTACTTGTATTATTATAGATTACTGTATTTTTGTATTATAGTGTACTAACATACGCGTCCCGATGAATATTACGGAATTTACAATAGTTTATTCTTAATATGAATGTTTTGTTATTGAAACTACTCCTAAGTTGCGCTATTTGAAGACAGCCATTGATAAACAATGGAAACCAAAATACTGTCATGTCATATTCTACGAAATGAAAAATTTAATGTCCTATATATTACATTAATCTACGATTTGATATTCAGTATCCTATTTACGGCACTGCCGTATATCAGGGCTGCTCGCAGTAATGTTCTCCGCGGAGGCACATGAAAAATATGAATTTTCGGGTTTGAAAATTCTCCAAATTCAATTGAAATCTAGAAATTTTGATATTTTGTTCGCTAAACGTACGCCTGCTGATATAGTGTAGTAGAATAAATCATTTGTAATATGTTTTGTTGAGTGAATTTCTTTGTAGATCCTGCCACGCGCATGCGGTCTCCATTCGAAACAAATGAGTCGGAACTTGGCCCCAACTGCAAGTCCTGCGCACGCTCGTGAACTCGTGGACCCACAGCTAGACATCTTTATCCGGCATGTTTATTTTCTCACAAGCAGGCAGAATCTTAATGACTGACGTACATATATTATGAATAAAACATCACGCCATTCCATGAATTCCTTTAGGGTTTGGATTTAAAAAAAGAAATGATCAAATCTTACCTAAAAATTTAATCATCAATGTAGTTACCGTGATTATCTCACATCTTTCTAGTTACTTATAGGCTGTTTAATTTCAATACTAAAATACTAATTTGTTGTCTTTTAGTTGCAGCATTAAGAAGCTTGCAAATACATAGAAGGAAAGATGTTGGATACTTATCGAAACTACATTGTTAAATCAATTTGAACGAAATATAAAATTTAATCATTAACTTTGTTTATTAAAATCTGATCAGAGCTTTCAGGATGACCTGATCTTGGTATAGGAGGCTTCGATTGCATTTTCAAATCCCCATCCTTTAATGTTGTATAAAAACTTCATTAGATATAGAAATATGAACGCAATTTTTGAGTCAAATTAATTTCAAGCCTTCTTGTATCTTCGCATTGAATCATCTTGAAACGAACTAAGAAATTATTACCTTAATCAGTTTGTATTGTAAAAATATGCCTATTAATCTCAGTGATCCGAGAGCTTAAAACTTCGACATTTCTCACATGAAACTATTTCAAGCCCTTCCATTGGAAGAATAATAATAAAAAATATAACAAAAATTCGTTGATGAGATTAAAACCACAAGCAGCCTTTGTGAACGCTCAGTTTTGGAAAAAGTTCGAATTTATTCATCTATGCAGGGTGTTTTAAAAAAAGGCAGCCGAACATATTTATTGAACTTTAGTTGCACTGATAAACGTTATGTTGTTCTGTGTGATTGTATCTACGGCATCTACAATACGTATACGATGCATAAAATACTGCACAATTTAAGAAATATGGTTTAAAATTTCCATTTGCTTATTGTGCAAGTACAAATAAGTATAACAAGTCTGGTTGCCTGCTTTTTAAACACCTGGTGTCGCTGTTTTCTGTATTTTCTGTGAACGTAAAGTTGGCGTCGATTTTCGTGAGTTGCGCCCCTAACTATCATGGATATCACTCGACGCTGCGTGAGTGACTGCAGCAGTATGTATATGTAAGGCACTTACNGCTGCAGTATGTATATGTAAGGCACTTACCTCAATCTGCGTGAGTGGCTACTGCAGTATGTATATGTAAGGCACTTACCACAATCTGCGCGAGTGGCTGCAGCAGTATGTATTTGTAAAGTAATTCCTTAAGCACATGGCGTACGTGGCTGGCGATCTTGTCGTCCGTTTGGCAGCAGGAAGTTGTATGTGGCGTAGGCTTTTTTCATTGTAGAGTCCATAGCTGCTGCGACTATTCATACCTATACATAAATAGGTTTTGATCTTGCTTTCAAAAAAAAATTTGTGTCGGTTTTTTCTCCTTGCAGCTTAGATACGCAAACGTGGGAGCTTGTAAATTCACTCTGACTTAGAAACGTAGATTATGAAACACTGCTTTGAAAAGATCATCCTTTTATGTACATATTTTGTTATTTCAATTGTTAGACAACAACCTTTCAAGGCCACCTCTGTAGCCCAACCACTGAAATTTTCATTTATTAGTCCTAAACTGATATACGAATTTTAGTAGCAAATTGATACCGTCATTTGTGGATCAAAAATTTGTAACATTTATTTCATCTCTGTGATTCGAATACGGAGTTCCAGCTAGTTTAGGTAATATATTTTTAGTAACCTCATTCCTACATTACAGTCGTCGGAATATTGATGGGAGTACATTTCAAATCTAGTACCCTCATCGTAGACAGCTCTTGTTGTAAATGTATACTGAATTATTCTCTGCGTTCATATATACGTGTTCTTTCGCTTTTACGTCATTGCAAATATGTTGAATTGGAATTTAGATTACGGGTATCTTCACACATACAGCTAAAAATTTTACGCCAAGCCATGCAGTGCGTCGCTGAACCTAAGCAAGAAATAGCTGAACCTAAGCTGAATCTAAGCAAGCTGTAAACTGTACACTGCGGGGCCTAAGTTGGCTCAGGGTCGACCTTGAAAGTCCTTCCATTCTTCAAATGTCGAGCTTTAAGAAATCCAAAAACACCCGAGCGCATATTCATTCAAAGTTGTGCAAAATTCATGCCATTTGTTCATTTTATCTGATGTCCTAACAACACCTCAGGACTGCAGGGTTGCTGAGTCGCAGCTAGTTCGGGGGAGTATGGTTTTTCGTGGCCTCAATGTCAGAGACTGAATCCCTGTGATACAAGGAGTCGGAGTCGGACCTTATACCATCCGACCCCTCAACCCTGCCCTGGAGTTGACTCTAATATATGCGCTGTGGAGGGAGTACCGCAGCGCAGACCGTTATACCTGCCGTAGTCCTCACTGGGTGGAACACTGCCACTAGCTAGACGACCGGCGAGCCTTAAGTTACAGGCTCAAGTGAGAGTAGGCTTCTACCTCTATTGCTCGCTGAAGGATTTTCCCCTAACAGCTGTGTAGTCGACGTGAAAATTATCGTAAATGATTCGGTTCCACCTGATGAAAATATGACCAAACGGACTGAAGCGCTGAAGGATTTTGAATTATTAAATTTTCCACCAGATATTCCCTTCGATTTTAATGTCGACGTACAATGACCGGAACTATTCGTTGTTTTGACGAGTAGCTCTATAAAAAAAAAAGTACGAGAACGCCTGCAGTGTCCTCGTTTATCGACACAAAATGTCAAATAAGATACTGGTCAAGGAAAAGGCCACTGGTTCTCTATCAAAGCTAAGAATTCGGTGCCTAATTAGAGAAGAACTTTTCTGGTTTCCCGAAATGGAAAGCATTTTGATATCAAATGAGTAAAACTCCTCAGCTATTATTTCAATTTAAGAAGGTACCGTCTTGAATGTATTGATACCGGAAGGTTGAAAAATTTTAAGTTTCGTGAAGGTTAAATCGTATTTCTCTTCCCGTTTAATTGTCTCTCGAAAGAATTGTGTCTTATATTTCAGCTTCATTAAGTGGATTTCAAATTTTTCAAGTATGTACGTTTATTTCCAGGGACACATCATGCATTCTTTCATTTCTTGATTAGAAAAAATACGTTCTTTTCCGTAAGAACACAACGCAATAAACTTCACAACCGTTTTCATTTCAGCTTTTAGTGAATCGAGAGATTAACGATTAGTGATTAATGTAGGTCTCAAATGCGAATTCGCCTTAACAAATACTTAAATTTAGAACTGAAACTGCAGGGATGAAATTTGTATTTGTACTTAATTAAGAGACTAAAGAATGTACATTCGATTGACTTAATTTTTCAAAGTGAAACTGAAAATTGCCGTTACAATAGCAAAAGAGAATTATTCAAATTTCTCTCGTTGAACGTCCGAGGCCATTGAGGATATTTTCTGGGAACAAGATTGAACTAATGAATTAATTATGGCTCGGTACCTTCCTTTCACATCTAAAACGATATCCACATCATGTGTAAAAGACGAGCATCTAGATGTTGAAATACCATTTGAAAGCTTGATGGGAATTTCATATTGATATGCCAAAAATATTGAGGGCAAAATGTCATCATTAAACTATTTCCGGTACTTGTATCGATCATTACTGTAGTCATTTTCAGGACCTGTAAATATTAACGTTTAATGCTCTTCGATTCCAGCTGTTCAAAGTCAAACTTCTTGCGTGAATTTTCATAAGGAAGCGAAATTGATAAATAATTTCCCGGGTGATAATAGGTGGAAAATCAAAGTAAAATAGAGTACATCAATTTAATGATCCATACTTATTCAAAGGTAACAATACAATATTATTTGTACACAAGATCTTACAGATTTAAAAGTAACGTGACATTTAGGATGATACATTATATACAATCGCTAAGTTAGAACGAATTAAAGCTTTGGTTGAGCAGGACGCCGCTTCAGAAACACAGAAGCTGCGGCTGCGCACATCAACAATTGACAAAAAAAGCCTACATAAATACAATACAATAGCTGAACAATATCGCGGATGTAAAACTCAATTTACAAGACATATTCAGGCTTTAACAATAACTATATGGCTCGTAAGTCATTTTTAAATGCACCTGACGTATATACTCGTAGTCTTCATTTCATGTGCAAGCACTTGCATCTTCACAAGAGTTATTCGATTTGTTATAAACTAAAAAATATTCACAACTAACGCATTTGAGGTGCACTTCATCTTCTCATGATGTCGGCGATAGAGAAACCAAGCCGTCTGGGCCGC
>VOMN01063718.1:0-11295 GCA_014899125.1 Orchestia grillus
CTAACCTAACCAAACCTAACCTAACCTAGCCTAACCTAACCTAACCCTCCCATTGCCCACACTACTCCCGCATCAGTTGTGAGGTGGCAGTGAAGATTCAATGACGTATGTACTGTACGGCTACAGTGTCGGAATAAATAAGTATTGCCCCTTCAAAGTTTCCTCCCTTCAATTGAAATTTTTTTAATCGGTCAATATTAATAAAATGCATGTATTATTTGTATTCTGCTGTTTTGTAATAAATAAGGATTCTTTCCTTAAAATTCCTTTCATATGGCAAAACAAATCAATCAGGTCATCATTTATAAAACAGTAATTATAGAATGGTAATTGGTAATGGACAGCACGCGTCACATTCGTGGGACACTGAAGGTAATGGGTCCGCTTCTCGCCCTGCAGGTAGAGGGTTATAGGTGGGGGTTACAGGTTGGGGGTTATATGTAGGGAGTGGGAGGTAGGAGTTATAGTTAGGGGGTAAAGGTAGGGTTATGGGTAGGGGGTTATTGGTTGAGCGTTATTGGTAGGGGTTATAAGTAGAGCGCTATAGGTAGGAGTTATAGTAAGGGGTTATAGGTAGGGGGTTATAGGTAAGGGGCTATTGGTTGGGCTTTATAGGTAGGTTTTATAGGTAGGGGCTATTAGTAGTGGGTTATGTAGTAAAGTGGTTCTTAGAAATTTCTCCAAAACGTACGAGTGCACTCGTAAATGGTCAGCTCGTACAGAATGGGTCAGGGAAGGACGATTTCACTCATTTCAAGTCTTCTTATTCAATAAAAATTTGGCGAGTTTTTAAGCGTAGAAACACAAATTATTTCAAAACGAGTCGACTCGTTTTCGGGGCCATCCAAGAGATTCGCTGCCACGAGCGCAGTGTCGGCTCAACTTCGGGGGCTGGGGTCCTTCCTTTTAAACGCGTCACGCACTGTAATGGCTTAACACTGTACGAATGTACATTCTACGTTGCAGTTACATTCTCAATTCAATAACGCATATTCTAAATTACTTGATTCCAAATTACGTGTTGGATACGCAAAATTACATAGTTGCAAATTACAAAGTGGACCATAATAATACACATTCCGTGTTACATCTACACATGGGCCCGGATAAATTCCTTGACTTCCACGCATTACCATAAGCGAAACACCGTCTAAAAACTATCACAAACGTGAATTTATCGAACAATGACAATGGCTGCCACACTCCGGCAGACCAGCGGCTGCTGAGTGGATGTGGCACCGAAAAGTTATGGTATTTAGGGAGATGATCGGTGTGTGCCTGGTGGACAACACACTCACGCACACACAAACACACGCACATGCACACATACATGTATGCATGTTGTATGGAATTTTCTGCTGATGTTAAAGTTTGTGTGCAGATGCTGATTTTTTATCCCTTAATGGAACACACCACATTTTAATACATCTCAGCACAACAAACCACGACATGGCAACACTGCCATGTCGTGGCACCTCCATGGCAACACATGACAACGCACCGCACCGCATTACCCTGTAAAACACAAATACATTTTTCTGCTGCGAGTTGATATAACTTATCCATTTAATCAACAATTAGTACTCCAACTTTAGCAGTTAACATGTCGAACCACTGGTCCCATTCCCGTCACGGTCCTTGTATGTCGAAATTTGTGTGAACGAATTTACGTAATTTTGAGTAATGACATCCTATGCACATAAATTCTACTTCATAATGTATATTTTAAGGATTTCTGTTATTTTTTGGGGATATTTTTGAAAGAAGATTACATACTCCTAGCAAGGAGGGTGCCGTGTGGAGGCTAATTATGTAATCGGAGTAATAATTATTATTGTCATTATTTCAATTATTCTGATTCGAGTGCTGTGATTAAGGTCAATATCAATTTCGAAATAAAAGCCAAATCATAAAAGTAACAAGTGTAATAACATTAGTAGAAATTACAGAACTCACCACAGACACAAGGCAACACACCAGCCATAAAAATCCCTACAAACACAAGGCAACACACCAGCCATAAAAATCCCACCAAACATAAGTTACACATGCCAGCCATAAAATCCCCACAAACACAAGGCAACACACCAGCCATAAAACTCAGCACAAGCACGGTGCATTAGTCAAGCAAGGGTGTCCTGCAGCGAAGCTTCTGTTCACAACGAGTTTTTGCAAGGACGGTAGTCGGTTTACTTTTTATTGGTGGTATAGGGTGTTAGTATGTTAATCTAGAGCATAGTACGTTAATATGAGGCATACTATATTTAATATGGAGCATAGTGCGTTAATATGAAGCATGCTATATTTTTAATCTGGAGCATAGTATGTTGATATGCACCGTAGTATATCAAAGTGGAGTATAGTACATTAATATGAAGCATAGTATATTAATGTGGAGCATAGTATATCAATGTGGAGCATAGTAAGTTGATATTGAGCATAGTATATTAATGTGGAGTATTGTGTATAGATGTGGAGCATAGTATGTTGTTATGGAGGATAGTATATTGATGTGGAGCATAGTATGTTGATATGTAGCATAGTATGTTGACATGGAGCATAGTAGGTTTATATGGAGCGGAGAATAATTAAACTGAATGGTATATTTATAAAGAATATAGTTCATCATCGTAGGGTATAGCTTAATAAATCAACGTATAGTTTAATAATGAAGAGTTTACATAGTAAATTAATGCAAAGTATAGTACTCGCATTAATGTAGAATATAGGTCACTAATGTGGAGTATGCGGAGTATTGTACATTATTATAAATGATAGTACATTTATGTAGAATTAAGTACATTAATCCAGAGCATGGCATAATAATAATGAGTATAGCACATTAATGCACAGTATAAATTATTAGTGGAGAATATGGTACGTTAATGTTGAACATAGACTATTATTAGCTGTAACTCTGACATGAAATAATGTCATTTTTACCACTGCTACGAACTGCCTTATCTGACACTATCGCTATTAGTTAATTAAGGAATACGGACCCGAGAATTTTTTCCTATCTCAATCCTTAAGAGCGTGACAGAGAGACGGACCAACAGAGCAAGCAACTACTGTGTATTAGTATATCCCTCTATATTATCCCACCAACCAAGCGTTGCTTGGTTGGTCGGTCCGTCCGTCCGTCCGTCCGTCTCTCTGTCATGCTGTTAAGGATTCAGGAGAAAATTCCTGAGTCTGTATTCCGAATCAGCGAGACTATCAGAAGTTCGTATCAGTGGTACTGAAAAAAACATTATTTTACGTCAGAGTTACCGTAAATAATAGGGCATATTAAGAAATTAGTATCATTTGTCCCTCCATCTTGAGCGTGGCGCGTACACTAGTACTTGAATATTTCCTAACAAATATCCAAATTCATTCACTTTAGTCCATATGAGCCGCAGCCATGATACGGTGGGAAAGCCGTATCAAGCACTCATTTAATTACTGAGAGATGAGATTCGAATTTGTGCCGTATGTTGTTACTGAAGAGTGTGTTACACGATTACAAGCCAGCAAGATGATCAGAGCTTTAGTAAAACAGAGATTGATTATTATAGATACCCCGGTAGAAAAATTAGACAGAATGAGTTTGTATGCGTCTCGTCGTGCCCTGTACCGCTGCTACAGCAGCAAGACTCGCCCGATCTCGACGTGTAAATATCACGAGTAATCTAGCTATCTCTACAACACTGAAACTCTGATCATCTTGCTTGTTTGTAACCGTGCACACTCTGCAGTAATAACATAGGGCAGGAATTCAAAACTCATCTCTCAGTAATTAAATAAGGGTTATTCCATAGTTACGGTTTATTGTGGCTAAAGTAAATGAATTATTTTCTTTGGATTTCGATATTTCCTAGTAAATAAATAAGAATTACTGGAGGCTCGAACGGGACTTCAAAATGAAGACCCAACGGGTTATGGGTGGTCTACATAGTCATTCATACATATCATCTACATAAATTTAAAACCCAGTGGATGTCTCCAAATATTAACCTACAATACGGATCCTGGGCGTCCCTTGTTCAAATAAATAGTCATTCACCACCGGGTCGTGAGAACATTAATAACAAGAGATCAGGATTGTTTAGGTGACTAGCCAGGGGGCAGACCTGAAGACACCTCGGCCGTTATCCATGCTACGGCTGTCAACATAACCTTAACTGTGCAACACAAAGTTGGGCAAGGCAACCCTAATTTTGTGTGCGCTTCACACTGTTCCAGGCTCACCACATCACGACGCGCAAACCCGTGTCGAGTTACGCGGCTGCCATGACACCGCTGATGGCTGCGAAGATAACCGCGTCGAGTTACGCACTTTCTTGCCCTCTGCATCCTGCAATGGAAATAAAAAAACATACGGCTGCTTGGTCTCCAAATTCACGTGGATTCCAATGGTGCACGTACGAGTCCTGGGTGCTGGTGAGTGTGTATGTGCAACACATCGTTCATCTTCATGAGCCCCGTGGGGGTAAATCCGGGAGCCAAGACTGTGTGGTGTGGTGGTGTGGGCCTGTGTGGATGTGGTGCTGTAATAATGGTGAGGAACTGCTGTGGTGGTGTGGTGGTGTGGGCCTGTGTGGATGTGGTGCTGTAATAATGGTGTGGACCTGCTGTAGTGGTGTAGTGCTATCGTACTGTGGTGGTGTGTTGCTGGATGCAGTGCTGTGGGGCAGTGCTGTGGTGCAGTGTTTTGATACACTACAGTTGTGTAGCAGTGCAGTGGTGCAGTGCTAAGCTAGGAGGACGCTCGCATCGTTGCAACACGTCTACGTGATGAGCAGTTTAGGTTTCCGTGTGATTGAGCAGACACAGCGCCGCCCGAGTCCAATTCAGCGCAGGCACTTTTTTACACAGCTTAGACTTCTTAGGATAGGCCATTGACAATAAGCCGAGATTAGTCAGGCTGGTCCCTCTTATGCTATGGGGATTAGTATCCCCAAAGGGACATTGTTAGGCTACCTCAGCTTTAGCTAGGCTTTTGGGACTTCTATCTTTCGTGCCCACTTTGCTTCTTTCCATTTTCATGTCTTCTTTCCTGATTATTCTTTATCTTCCTTCCTTTTCCTTCTTTTCTTGCTATTTCTATGCACAGGGGGTCCCGTGTGGGAACACACCGTGTGCATAGATTCCTCGGTCTCCAAAGTCCACACTAAATGGTCCCTTCCTCTACGGCGCGAGATAGTCAGAGTTCCTAGAGCGCTGCTATCATTACTCTTACTACTACAAGGCATCGATTTTTGCAAAAGTTGAATGACTCTCAGGTTCCATAGTTTGCAGGAAATTCGTTTTCATTTATCCTGAAATCTATTTTGATTGAAACCCCGAAATTCACCGAAAGTAAGTTACAAAACAGGACCTATACTCTCAAGCCCCCGTATCACACGTATACATGCACAACAAATATATATTTAAATAAATATCAATCTCAGAAGATATTGAAATTAGATTTCGGGTAAAGCATATACAGTATTCTTATTCGCATGAACAGTGAAATGATTTCAACAATGCATCAGTGTCAGTAATTCTTTTTCCATAGAATGGACTCCGCATACGAGCGAGGTAAAGAGAAGTTTCAATGACAGAACCAAAAAGAATTTAGAATATCTTTTGAAATAATCAAACGATTTTGAAAAACTGGAAAGCAACAGAATTCTGAGCCTTACAAGTTTTATTTTAATTACTCTATGAAGACGATATTCTTCAGGAGCGGAGGCTGTTCATTACGGCACCAGTGAGTGCTGGTCCAATTAGACCTATTCCTACCTCAACGGAAAACCTTGAGGAGGTGCAGATCTGTCGGCCTATCACGGTAAACTCTTTTCTTTAGGTATTCCCTATGGGTACAATCTATCTATCTATCTAGTATAATNGGTTTGATTTTGATAAATTTTATTTGACCCAACGGGTCATGTCGTCTATGTAGTGATGAATAAAACTGGCTCGTCTCAGAAGTTCATAGAATTTTAGTTTTTAAAAATCCGTTGGATACAATACGATATGATGAAGATTCATCTGGGTCACGCCAGTAGAAATCCCTCTGTACAGTCCCGATTCGCACAAAAACTGGTCGACTCATCACAACCCACTTCAGGTCCCTGTGCACCTGTGTTACTGACGCCACACACACACCATTTCAACACATACATACGTTATAAAGTTTCATAACATAAAAAATGCCTCGTAAATTTGAAAAACTTTCGACCGTTATTTTCGTTTAAGAAAAAATAAGAGCGACACGTTCGGCCTGGATTGGCCGATGCAGTATCACTGATACGGGTGTGCAAGCTGCATAATGCTCGATTCTAAGAATTTATCTGCCTGAAAAATCTAAATTTTGTGCATAGACAGAGTGGTTCAAAAACGAAACTTGAATTTGAAATGATGTATCTCAAACAACACTAACGTCGTGATTGTTTGTTAATACCATTGTGTTTGTCCAATTTTTGTATAAAATTAGTGAGAATTTAAAAATGTTAAGTCATGAGTACTGTATTGATGCAATAGTGATTATAGTGAAAGGTGTCAGAAATACACTTGCGCACAATCGTAAAATTATGATTTTTATTAGGGAAAACTTAACGCAATAATCCTTTGTAACACCATTAACATGTATTTTATGAATAAATATTTGGTCTTAGTTCCTTACTATCCCCCGAATCCCTTTACATATCCTCCATTTCTTGCCGAGCTTAACTCAATCTTTGTTCTCATTGCTCTTTTTACTAAATCCTAATTTTTTTTGATAAATTAACTTCAGAAGAGATTCTCTCGTTCAAGTCCCCTGTGTTTGGAGGTGGAATAGAGTACTCTTCACTCTTCAAATGTCCCCATAAAATTCCTGGAATTCGTACAAATCTTTACATTGGACAATTTCAATATTTTCATTGGACATTTTTGTTCGTTTTTCGACTTGAGCACAATTTCAATATTTTCATTCGACATTTTTGTCCTTTTTCTACCTGAGCGAACTTGTTCAAGTTTAACAATTCCTTCATTCTAACACTCATTAACATTGCACCAGGTAGTTGATTTGGATGACAATAGTCTAACAAGAAAACATAGTTGAAATGTATATTGTACATATTTATAACTTCCATATTACAAAAACTCATTAATGACAAAAACTATTTGCTCTATTGTTAACTACATATTACTACATATTGCACCTGGCATAGTAATTACTAGACAGAATAACATTTGTCTCAATCGGCATTTCTTATGGGAGAAGCGTAAGTATCTTAGCTACCAAACGGTTGTCGCTAAATAATGTCGAAAAATTTCGACATCAGCATTTTTTGGGGACTGATCAACTCAAAACTGGCTTTCGTTTTTTTAACCACCCTCAATATAGAGACAACATGGCCCTTGTAGCACCGTGTAACGCGAGAAAATGTTCATAATATGTACGAGTACATGTGCTAATATGAATAATAATTCATGTTAATAATATGTACGAGTACATGCGTTAATATGAATAATAATTCATATTTTCAACAGAGTCTTTCAACTATTCGCTTTTATATTTATAGTATGTACGAGTGCTTGTGCTAATATGAATAATAATTCATATTAATAATATTCACGAATTTATGTCCTTATTTGAGCTAAACACGTGGTTATGGTCTGGTTGTGGTATTCTGCCTCAGTATTCTGGCCTGGTTGTGGTATTCTGCCTCAGTATTCAGGCCTGGTTTTGGTATTCTGCCTAAGTATTCTGGTATGGGTGTTGTGTTCTTCTTCAGTATTTTGGCGAGAAAAAATTCTACATTAGGGCACTCCCAAAAAAATATATATAGGCAGATGCAGCGTTTTATAATCGCGACGATAATCACCGCACACGCAATATAGAACACAAATAATAATCACAATCAAATTATGGCGGTAAAAACAGACAATTACAAAAATAAGAGCCGCATCACCAACAACACTTAACAAAAGTTATAACGAAGGTAGTGAAGTCAAAAATGGTCATCATAGATTTAGATAAAACCAACCGCAACAATAGCAAACTAACATTTCGGATTTCGTAACAGAAAATAATAAAAATGCAGGTATTAATATTAATCAAATCAATCGCACAATACGAATACTAACAACAATAAAAACAGCCTAAGAACAACCCGGACGCCAGAAGAGAAGACTATAAAATAAATTTGTTAATATCAATTAAAACAATCCCGCAATACGAATAATAATAACAACAGTAAAAACAACAAAAGAACAACCCGGACGTCAAAACAGAAAACTATAAAATAAATTTGATAATATCAATTAAAACAATCCCGCAATACGAATAATAGCAACAGTAAAAACAACAGAAGAACAACCCGGACGTCAAAACAGAAAACAATAAAATGAATTTGGTTATATCAATTAAAACAATCATTCGAAACGAATAATAACAACGGTAAAAACAGCCTAAGAACAACCCGGACGCCAGAAGAGAGCACAACCACCAGGCGGCGGCGGCAACTTCCACCGCCGGTGGTCGGCCCCTTGAGACGCCTCTCTCCTCATATGAGCCAGCGTCGAGCCAAGTATGTCTAAGTTAGTCATAGCCATGCATAAGTGGACATGATGCTCCCCTGTGCAAGTATGTCTCGCCATGTCGGGTCCCATGTGGGGCGTGATGGTCGCATAGTCAACATACTCCACATAGCTGCATGAGCTCGAACCTATAATAAATTGCGGCCGGTATTTGCCATTGGCCTCCTGACGACACTAACTGGTCCGGCCGCCAGTTATGGGGCCCAGTTAGGGCTGGACCCAACTGGTCCGGCCGCCAGTTATGGGGCCCAGTTAGGGCTGGACCCAACTGGATGATGCGTGCACCACAATATTTGCACAACTGCTCTCCGCACGGAATATTTTGTGCAATGTTTGAACAAAATTTGCACAACTTCGATCAGTACAAAATGAACAGGAGACGATTGGGTAGCTCTGAAAAACCAAGTTTTCTGGTGAAATGAATAACAATGTTATGTATGTATGTAAGTATTATGCATGTCTGTGTATATGTACGCATGTATATATGTGTGTATGTATGTATGGATGGATGTATGAATGTGTGTATGTATGTATATATGTGGGTATGTATGTATGTATGTATACATGGAATCTAATATCCTATTCGTCATGTTCTTGGAAAAAAAGCAATCCTCATTTCTTTGTAACTAAAAAAATGAAAAATTAATCTTTTTAGTGCCATAACTGTGGTTGAGTGGGCAGGTGTGTCAAATCTCGCACCTGTCCTCCTTACAAGTAACACCGGCGAAATAAGTGTCCTAACGGCGGTACAACAAAATAGCAAAGTGTCATGGAAATATATAAGAGGCACTCACTGTTGTACCCTCTAAAGGGAGTTAGGAATAATGATTTTGTGTGTACTTGAACTGCTGAAGGGAGTTAGGAATAATGATTATGTGTGTACTTGAACTGCTAAAGGGAGTTAGGAATAATGATTATGTCAGAACTTAAGCTGAACAAATATCAGTTGCAGGTTAGCGAGTACATAAGCATCATTCCCTATCTCCCTCTGGAGGGGAACAATGGAAAATGCCCATTAAGCATTTCCATGAAGTTTTGCTGTTGTTGTGTACCGCCACTGGGATGTGTTTTTAGCGGCATTACCTGACAGGACAGCGAGTGCGAGATTTCGCATGGACTTAATGCCATTCATAACGTTATCGTGAGAACCCCACCTAATATCATGAGACATGTTACACTAAGTAACATACGTAACAACATGTAAGTAAATATCATGCAATCCATTGCACTAAATGTCATGGAAATCGAGCACCTAATACCACACCAGACACTATGCATTACGCTGCGCAAAACATCGTTCCGAATACTGCACTTAATACCACACTTAATAGTACACTCCATACTCTAATCATTGGTTACTGGATACCACATTGAACATTATACATGATACCATATTTAATTTCATACCATATACTACACTTAATACGACTTCTAATACCACCTCTAATTTCGTACCTAATATACTTAACACTATACCTAACATGACACATAACGCCATACCTAATTTCACACCTAATACCAAGTCTGATTTTAAGCCAAATACGTACCAAGCATAATACCACACCTAATACCATGCCTAATACAACACTTAATACCATACATAAAACGATACTTAACACGACACCCAATACCAGACTTAATACCACGCCTAATCCCACTCCTAATGCTGCCTCTGAAACTACACCTAATACCATATCTAATACCACATTTAATCTCATACCCAACACCACACCTAATACTGCATTTAATACCATACGTAATAGATCATATAAAACCACACCTAATACTATATCCAATACCAAGCCTAATAGTACACCTAATACCCCATCTAATACTACATCTAATACCATATCTAATACCTGTACCTTATACCACTCGTAATTCCACACTTAATATCACACGTAATACCACGTCTAACACTGAATCTAGTGCCACACCTAATAAAACACCTAACGCCACACCTAATCTACACCTAGTGCTACTACACCAGATATTACACCTAATGCTACGCCTGATACATTTAATAATACACCTATTACCACACTTGATACCATACTTAATACCACAAATATCACACCTAATCCCACACCTAATACCACAGCCAATAGCTCACCTAATACTATGCCTAATACCGTACCTAGAAACAGCACCTAAGACCACACTTAATACCGCACCTAAGACCACATCCCCCGGCCAGCAGTGCCACCCCGGACAATGATGGCTCAAATCAATTATCAGTCTAACTTTTTAAGCAGTCCCACTCGCTGCAACGACGGTTCAAATCAACACCCAGTCTAACTTGTTCGCCGTGACTTCGATAACGTACTACACGATGTCGATATCTGCTCTCAGAAGGCTAAATTTACAGGCAATTACAGATAATTAAAGATACCCCATGAGATGAGTTATAGACTGGCCAAAAATAAAACGCAGTTCAAGTTCAAAAATATTCACTATCATTGCAGTGCGCTGAAGTTTTTCGCCTAAATTACTTTAGTTACACTTACGATGTAATTACTATAGTTAATTACACGACTTCGTATATAGTACGTATTGTGTGCATGTGTTTGTGTTAGAGAGGCTGTGCCACACACAAACGCGCTTGTGTGTCCGATGCTGCACGTGGCTGAGGGATTCCAAACTTACGTGCGTTTGTACGTCGACATGATTACTTCACGCCTCCACCAAAAAAAAAGAATAATTAATTGCAAATAAACCAAGAATAAGTTTCAAGCAACAAAA